>VXBA01004044.1:168239-251302 GCA_013399895.1 Serilophus lunatus | reverse complement strand
GTCCATCAAACCAGGACAACAACCCACCAGACAGGTGGCACTGAAGTGCATTTTCCACCAAGGTGCTGATCAGAATCATTATTTTGTAAAGTCTGCCTGTTCCAGAACCCAAAGCAGTATATCTAAAATATGAATATGAATAGATAAAATGCTTCTTCTTTTTTAAATAAATACAGTTACTAAAAAAAATAAACCATCATGTATAGTACATCACCCTCTATGAAAGTGCTGCATGTTAACCAGTGCAAGTTAACTGTAGTATAGACCATGAAAGCTTTTAACCAATTATAAAGTATAAAGGAGCAGTTTAAGACAGAAACAGTTCAGACAAACTGAACCTTTTCTGCATTTTGCTGTAGCTAATTTCCATTAACTTTGCTAGGCATTGATCCAAAAAAGCAGTACACATTTTTCTGACAGTCTTTGATGTCAACGCTGCTTTTACTCAGCTGCAACAAAGGTAAAAAAAGAAAACATTCTTTAGACATCTCAAGTCATTTAGAAAAAGGTAACTATGAAATTACCCTAGCAGCTACTGTGTACAAATTAATACACTAGCAGTGTTATTTAGCCATGAAAAAGGAATGAGGCTGGTCTAGATAACCCATTATAACAATTTTGATTTAATTACCTACCAGTGTGTAAATTTTTCTGAATGTACATTGAGTTGTTTACAACAAAATAAAATTAAAAAAACCCTCCACACTCACACTTCTTCATTATGCTATTTAATGCTTTTAACAATACACTCCATTATAGAATAAAAATAACTGGTATGGCTTTGTGGTATTTCTCTGGATTTTAGTGCTGTCGCTTTCTCTCCCCTCTTTTCCTGTTGGAAATAACATCAGAAGATAAAGTGGCAAAAGAGCATCTAGTGCTAAAATGTCAACAAAGCCATGGGGCTGAAACCCTTATATTTGTATCCCTCCTCAATGCCCCATCTTGCTTGCCATCTTGCTTGAACACTTCACCAAACCTTACTTTTAGTAATCATCACCATCCCCAACTCCCCACACGCTGTAAAATAAATGGACTACAGCATTTAAACTACACAAAAAATATAGACATATTGTCAAGATACTTACCCTGAAGGCATGACAGAGAAGGTGACTGATAAAAGGTTGGCTCAAGCTATCTTTCCTGGAACTCAATGGAATTTAGGCTATTATTTCAAACCCATTCCTACTGTAAATGAAAACCAGCCTCAGATATTTTTGCCAGATGTTGGGAAAAGCTTCCCTCTGCACATTGTTGGGTCTAGCAAAATTGGCTGCCATCAGTTCTCTCTCAACTAAGCCTTCATAATCACCTTACAAAAATAAGTTACACCATTTTGTAGAGCGGTACCTTGACAAGTAAATCTGTGTATGTGTTTGAGAGTGGTGCAGGACAACAGGAGTGAAAAGAAATAGCATAGCTCACAAATTTGCATTCCTAAATTAATTTCCAGTTATGCATGCATGTCTCATTTAGCCTCTAACACCAAGCCAGAAACAGGAAGCTTGCATAATGGTTACTTCTTAAAAAAGATGGCTTATGAAGGACAGCACACAACAGAACAGGTAATTTAGGGTAGAATTAAGAGTCAAAGTAATGGACATGGAAGAAGGAATTTTGATTTAGAGAGAAAATACTTATTTCACATTGCTTCACAATGTAATTGCGCCACTATGAGTGCAAAATACACAAACATGGCAGGAGAAGTGGCTTCAGAGAGGAGAGTACAATTTAAAGGAACTTTTCTTGAAGGTGAGTTAGAGCTAATCAACAATAAATCTGCATTTTTACACACTGTGTAAAACAATATTACTGAATGGTATGGAAAGATGAAATTGAGGCTCCAAATAAATGCATTTACATCTCCTAGCTAGCCAACAATAGAGAAAATACTATTGACCAGAATAAGTCATCCACCCTTCCATGTGGAATTTGGCAGTGACAGGACCAGCCACACGCAGTGACAGGACAAGGGGGAAGAGCTTCAAACTGAAAGAGTGTAGCTTTAGATTAGGTATTAGAAAACAATTTTCTACTGTGAGGGTGTTGAAGCACTGGAAAAGATTGCCCAGAGAAGCTGGGGATGCCCCATCCCTGAAAGTGTTCAAGGCCAGGCTGGATGGTGCCCTGAGCACTCTGGTCAAGTGCAAGGTGTCCCTGGCCATGGCAGGAGGGTTAGAAGCAGATGATCTTTAAGGTCCCTTCCAAACCATTCTCTATGTTTCTATGAAGTTTAGGAGATACCTAAGACAGAATTCTGTACAGCAGTGAAAACTAAGCAGTCTTGTACAAAATATCACAAAAAATATCTTTTATGGAAATATATCCACCAGTCTTTCATCAGGGAGAAGCAAGCCTACATTTTCTTACAACAACCATTCTTAAACTTTTTCTAGCAGTAGTGGTAGCACCATGGGGATTTGGTTAGCATTTCCCAAAGGTTCATTATTCAGAGGGCTGCTGAATCCAACTGCAGCAGCTTATTCTGGAAGCAGGTCACAAGCATCATGCTGTTTTATGGAGGGCTCAGAGTGCATGTTTTCTAACACACTGCAAACCCAGCCTGATGACAGAATGTCAAGTGGCAAGAAGCTTCCCCTGAGAGACATTAACTGGCACCTTCTTAGCAAATGCTCAGAAGATGGAAAACATCCACACGTGCTGCAATTGCAATACACCTCATTTATATAGCTGCTTTGTGACAGATTAAAGAAAACTTCTACATCAAGTCAGTGATGTTATTGAGCTTGTTTATACTAAAAATAATAAGTCCCATGTAAATTAATTCAATTTTCCGCAATTTGAGGAAGCATCCATCTTCACGGAATAAAACAGAGATTCACAACTTTCATACCTTTTTGAGCTACTTATCCAGAGAACTGATCATCCTGAATACATGGCAAAAAAAAAGCCATGATAAAACTGCAGAAGCAGTTGAATTATTTCTTAAGTGAACATGTGCACTGTGGCATAACATTAGAATACTACAGCCAGAGTACCATGAAACATGATTGATACTATGAACTGCAAAACTAGAAATCGTATTATTCTATTTTTATCTATCTTTGGTTTTTAAAGATCAAAATAATCTACAACTTTCAGATGAATTTTCATTTTTCAAACATCTAATGTTTTATTACTATCTGTTCAACAGATTTTATTTTCTCCCCCTTAAACCTATCAACTAACTTATCTATAATAATTTTAAAATAAGACATAGAAATTGCACTATTTGTGAAGAAATCAAGCAAATTAAACCACACCTAGTCCTGCATTATCTTTTGTTGCTTCTCCTAGAGTATGAGAGAGGAGTAAATGTTCTTCCTACAGTTATTATAAGTTCCATCCTTCCTACTTCCTGAAGGTTTTTATTAGACAAACAATGCTTAAAAGCTAATGCAACGTTGACTCATCTTTACATCACAAAAACTAGATTAAACACTCTTTGCAATAGTCTGTTACTTAGGATTTACAAGGATTTTTCAGATGAGGGGATGGATGGGTAAAATGTTTGTGGGTAAAGTTGCCCAGCACAGGAAGGGCACAGGTGGTGCTTTTATACATATCAGCAAAATGCTTGGAAAAGAAGCAAGAGAGACCACCCAGTCAACCGCAAGAGTGCTTGTAAATCTTTCCTTCCAGAAAATGTGCACAGGTAAATGACAAGCCTACTCTTCAGTGTCTAACCCTGGGCCCCAGGAATCACCACATTACCAGAAGAGTGAACACCTCAATGCATACCTTGAATCTGGGTCATCCGCAATGCAGCCATTTGCCAAAAATAACGGGACATCATAAAAACAAGAGCATGGGTGAAAAGCTGAAAGAGAGCGAGGAGCAGATGGGACAGTGGGAAGGGAAGCGACACATCCTGACTAACAGTTACTGGCTATTTTATCTGTCTGCAGTTTGGTGCACTGAAAATGGAGGGCAGGGTGTGACTGAGCAGCTGGGGGAGCAGATGGGATGAAGGAAAGGCTGAAAATTGTGACAAAGCTCTGCCAAAGAGAATGTCAATTTATTTAATTTTTAAAGTGAGCAGCAGAAATGAAGACGGATTGGGTCCAAGCAATAGGGCATCTTATGCCTGTTAATACACACTGTCAATGGGTAATAGTGACCAAAGTGTGTTTGGAGACTGCAGAAGTGAAGGGAGGGACTACACGTGCTCATTAATGATAGTACAAGTTAGGCTCAAAGATCAGCAGCAGCATGGGAAAGTCAGCTGATGAGAGGCTGACATCTCAATAGGATACACCCTCCTGCACTCTGAAGCTGGAGGGACAGTTGTTCTACACTAAGAGTAGAGACTGTACCACAGAACGAAAAGCAACAAAAATAAAGAATTCTGGGTGAATACATGTACAAAATATTCATTTTTTAAATAATCCAAAATAAACTGCGGAATCCCCAGGGGTGTAACAGTAACAAGATAAAGAACAGGCCTGCAAGCAGACAGTGAACAAGATGCGCTACCAGATCTTATCCATCAATAACTGCCACACCAAACAGAAGAATAAATTTACTTCCACATCAACATACTTTGTATCCTTCAATAATCATGGCAATCATTCCTGTTTGCTCTGATCTCTAACCCAGATCCTGTCCCCTCTACTTCACTTTGCTTTATTTTTCTGGCATTTTATTTTGCTCGCAGTTGATCCCTTCCTTCTGCCAAAGCTGGACTGTAGTCTGAGGTTATATCCTGTTTCTTTTCAAGGTATATACTTTCCTTCCAAAGCAAAGGTAAAAATTAGCTCCCGAATGGTTCACACATGAAGGCCGGAACTGACAGCATTTTTCCAAGTGACAGGATGATGCAAACAACCTGTAATTCCCTACATCACTCCTATAAAAAGAGGACCACACAATTAAAATCAAGCAGCTGTCAGTTAAGATCTATTTTCACAAATAGAACTTGATTCTGAATTTAGGAATAAATGCTATATATAGCATTTGAGAAGATACTCATCTTCTCTATTGATGTCTTACTAAACATTCACTCAACAAAACGCTGTCTTGCACTAGCACCATTTCATTTTTAGATTTTCCAGAAGATCTACATTTATAGCCTCTCTCAGCAAACAGCCAACTCCCCCTTCTGTTTGAAGAAAGCCTCCTACCCGTTCGTATGTATGCACTACACTTACAGATGCATGTGTGAAAGTTTGACATACACACAAGTAAATTTTTGTACTTGCTCCTACATTTAACTCTTCACTCTCAAAGAATCTGCCCAAACATTTCATTTTTTTTTCAAGTGGTATCTTGTGAAAAGTGTGAAATGAACAGCACTGAAATGCACCATTCTCTTTTCTGCTTCATGTTTAAAGCAGGGAATTTAACCAAGTAATGGCAGCGTATACACTCCTATAAATGTGTCTCAACTCTCACCAAGGAGGACTGATTGAGAGAGCCATGCATTCTCCTCTGTATCCGGGTGTTTGATATCCCTGCTTTTGTTCTTCTGGTTCCCATTTGGCCCATCCTCTAACATTTTTACCTTTTAAACTGTAATGCAGTTGGGAAGGTATGTAACTTCACCCATCATTAGTCCTGCATTTTCATCCTGTCCTTATGGCCCTCCCACATTACCGCTGTGAAACTCTTACCAAATAAATAGCACACAGTAATAATCCCTATGGAGACATCTGATAAACACTCCCAGCAAATACAGACCTCACTTCCCCTGTGGCAAGTTTCTATAGCTCAAGGCACAGCAGAAATACCAGAGTGCAACCACTCCTCGGTACATTAACTTTCATTTCTGTAACTCCTGACACCTATAGCCTGGACTAATTTTTGAGGTGAACAACAGAGGGAGGCTGTATTCATGTAACTGTAACAAAGCAGTACATAACCACCATCAGTCTGCCTTGTTTTCATACCACGGCACGATTGGCTTGCTTTTGAAACTGCATTATGAGCTGGCCAGCACAAAACTGCCTGATGTCTTCAAAACGGAAGAGGAAGTAAATAATGCTGGTAGGTGAGAAAAACATTTTTATGCTACGACAAATGAGCTGCTATGCAAGGGGCTTCCCAGCTGACACTGTGGTCCAAAGCAGAGCAGTAATCATATGTTTAAAGACAGGCAGAAAATCAAAACAGTGTCTCCACTGCTGGCATCAAGATAATAGTTTTGGCACANAAAAAAAAAAAAAAAAAGGGTGCCTGTACTCAAAAGGCAGGAAACAAAAGAATGTTATCTCTAAAATCTTTCTGTAGTCATTTTTGTCATTCACCATATAAAAGCCAGCATCATATTGCATATGATTGTTCCTCACACAAAACAACTCCTACTACAATTTCAGTCTTTGTAACTGAGTCTGAGGCAAGAAGTTCCCTCAGTAAAGAAAACCAGCATCATAATGCACATTTTTAAAAGGCTCTCAAAGTGTTATGGGATTTACTTCCATGAAGACAAATGAACCTGACAAGAGGGTGGAGAAAAAGGAATGAAATCAAGCAAAAGCAGAAACATTAGTCAAGAATTACTTGACTCAGAATTATCGTTGGCAAAGCTAGAAGTCACTAGAATGACGAGGATGCATCAGACAGCCCATATTTACCTTCGATGGTCAATTCAGCTGCTCAGTGCAAACCAGCACCACGATGACTCAGCTTCCTGCTTCTAGGTACCATACCAGGACCACCTATCACAAATCTGCCCTCACATCCAGGAAAAGAAGCTTCTGCTGATTTTGAGTCAGAGTGTATCTACTTTGGATGGTAAAGATTTCTAGTTAGAGCAATGATACAGCTGAATTCAAGGTTGGGGTAGGGGGTAGGGAGTGGGTGGCTAATCCCTTCCACCAGTTCAGGTTTTGAAATTACAGGTGGCATCTAATCTCAAAAAACAATTGCGCACTAGAGAATAAGAGTCTGACTAAGGGAGTTTGTTCATTCTCAGAGTGTGAAGCAATAAACTCAACAGAAGTCTAGAGAAAGTACATAAAAATGTTATGAAGAAAGTATCATTGGCAATGTTTATAACTTAATTGAATCACCATGTTGCATTAAAAATATGTATGAATTCAACAAAACTGCTAGTAAAAAGGAAAAGGCCAAAACAGGCTTGACAATAGTAAACAAGTGATATAAATACTTTTTCTACCAAATGAAGCAAAAGATCAAAGCCTAGTAGTGTATGCTGAAGAATAGCTGAGAAGAGTCTTTATTTATTACAGACATCTTATTGAAGGTTTAATCTTTCAAGCTGGTCAAGAAACATATTTCCTTAGAATGAATTCCTAATGTTTGGTCAGATAAACTCAGCTGCAGAGGGCAACTTTACTTATCTCACAGCAGCTTAAAGTGAGTTATACATGCAAAAAGAAGTTCTGTCATTAAAGGGAAGAGTTTTACATTTGCTCAATGGCTGTGAAACACACAGGAAATCTTGATCTTGGTTAGGCTGAATTTGGGCCCTAACATAGGGCTAAGTAATTACTGCAGCAGAACCCAACTGGTTTCCTTGTTCTGCTAGGTGCATTAGAATTTCTACAATAGCAGTGAGCTGTTAGATCACCTGTCAAACCAGAGGTCAGGCTCACCAGTCAGAACCTTTCCATGCTCCACACCTGCTGTCTTCAGGATCACTGTAAAACGTACAAAGGACTGTAGAAATTTTAGTACTGAGGATACCAGTTGTCAGATGTACTGCATCTCTGTTATCCAAAGCAATGGAGATACTTTAACTGCAGAGACAAATGTGTAGAGTTCGTTCTTCTGAGGGGAAAAAAATAATCTGACGCACTAATCGCATTAAGTAAAAACATGGATATCATACAAAATATTTCTCTTTTTGCAAAGGGGGGTTGGGCAGGCAATTATAGCATACTGGAGATGGAATTAAGTAGTGTACCTCGTTACAGCCAAAAATGAAAATTTAGAAATCAAGGTATTTTATACTTTAAAAAAATCAAACACAATGATAGTACAAATTACTTTAAAATATGCCATGCTTAAAATTAGTTCATTTCTCAAAATGAATTGTTTATGGCAGATTTAGTTTCCTACTAAATATATCTAGAAATAAGGTCTTAAACTAGAAATTCATCACAGTATGACTTTTAAATGAGAGACCTTTATGTCTCAATTACAAAAACTCTGACTAGACTCCATGACATGTTTTTACTTTATAAAAGAACTAAAAAGATAAATGTTGCTGTTTTAATTTAGAATAAAACATTAATTTTAACCATCTGCCAACTTCAGATCCCTTGATATAACTTCTTTTGAGATGATTTCCAAATATTTATTTTTCAAAAATCCATTGATTTAAAGGTGCTGCCAGCTATTCTAGGGTTTAAATCATTCTAAATCTATTTTTATACCAAAAGCTGATTTCTTTCATAGATCTATATCTTGCTTTCCTTAAGGAAAAAAAAATTAAATCACTGGGACACTGATAGAATTTTCTTTCAGAAATCTAACACGTTATTTATTAAAAGTCAATAAAAATTTTATTGTTGATCTCAAAAGGGTTATCACTGGAGTCTCTGCTCATCTGTAAGAAATTAACACAGAATCATTGAAGCAAAGCACTACTTTGCTCAGTACGAGTCTAAATGTCACCTGAAAAAGTAAAAAACACCCCAAAAACCTGAAAGAAATACAACAAAACTTCTCCCATTTAATAGAATGTTCTCAGATATGCCTTAGCTGACGATGTATCGCGTTTATTGTTTTTTACATAACATTCAGCTGAAAAGACAATACTAAAATTCAGCTCTAATTTACTGATCACTAACAAGTAACCTCTAGTGGGAAAAGAAGACACGCAGACAACTTTTCATAACACAGCTTACTGAAACATGAAAGTTCCAAACTCTGTAAGCTGAAGAGAACATAAGAAGAAGCATCAGCTCTTCTGGAGCTGAAATCAGGAAGCCACGCCCTGGTTTGACATGAGTACAAATTAAAAGCTGCAGAACCAATTCCTTGGGTCAGGAAATTTACTGGTTTTAGTAAGTATTTGTTAATATTGTTTATACAATTGATTGTACTTCTCACAAATAATGCCCATGCTTCTTTGTTCATTCTAGCTCAATATGCCTGAGATGACATGTAAAACTTGTCAGACTGCTACAAAAGTGTTATTTCCCCACATTGCGCTAGGTTCGAAGTGCTGAGACTGAAACTACCATTAAATCTGCATAAATATAGGGTTTTTATATACATATAGATATACATCTTTAGTCAGCAGAAGGATTCAGTGAAGGATGAGACTTGAATGTGCTTTACTTAGACTTCTCAATCTTCCCTTTGCAAGAAAATTAAGACAATATAGTGGTGGGGGGAGGAAAAAGAGGCAGTTTTGATACTGTTTTTGCTGTTCTTTGTCATTAACTCAATCTTAAAAGCAGAGCAGAATTAAAATTCAACTTACACTTTCAGATTTTTTTTTAATATATATTACTAACTAAACACCTTCTGCTCAACTGAATTATGTAACATCTTTAACAATAACATATGTGAATGTTTGATAAACAGAATGGGTTAAAAAAAAAAAGGCATAAACCTGTGCTCTGTATTTTTTCAGAATTCATCTGTTATTCTGGGGACAAAAATAAACTGTCCTTTCAGAAATAGCCGTCAAGAGCCAACACAGCAACTGAGTGAAGCACAAGAAAGCAAAGGATTTCAGCTTGCCAACAAATGATATTTAAGTGAAAAACCCAGCACCCAGAAGGGAGTCTTCAACACCACAGTGCCTAGGCTTGCAGCATACCTCTCGCTGAGACAGGATTATAGGAATGCTTCCAAAAGGCAGATTACATGAGGGAAATTTACACAAGGCATTAGGAAATTTTCAGTTTCTTTGAAATGTGGTATCTCTTCCAGAATGTCATATCGCTGCACTCCCTGATAAGAAAGTGTCAAAATCCAAGTACTCATCTGCTCCTCAATCTCAGCATTCAAGAATAAAATGGGAGTTAGTTAGAAGAGTGAGGAGAGCAGTAAAGGGGTGGTTTGCAAATACCGTAGTTCCTGTCATTCTAGAGAAACCTTCAAAGCACAAGGCAAATCATGACTCAGCCATAACTGAATGCAGCAAGATCTGTCTGTTGCGCAACCATTGCCAAAACTATTCATATTAAAAATACTGGTTTCAGAAATATTTCAAGGAAAGATGTGAAAATGTCTTCTAAAGAAGGTCTACATGTATGTTTTCAAACAGAAATGGAAAAATAAAGGAGACAGGGAAGACACTGGACAGACCTTTAAAAACACTGAATGAAAACAAAGGGGAGGAAAGGTGGGTAAAATGCATTTGGTTCACTGTTAAGGAGTTCATTTATGCAAGAAAGAACCCTAATGCCAGAATCAGTTAACCATAATTAGAGCTACATGTTAGGAATTATTCCAACATCTAAAACTCCACCTTCATAATGTCATGTCCTTATAATTTCTATGACATTTTTACACTTAGTCCTTTAAATGTTCTTTTAAAGTTTCTAGTACAATGACATCAGAAAGAAAAAGTACCTACAATTACATTTCCTCACTTAGCTAGATGCCTAAAAAACTGTGTTGTCCTGAAATGGATGGGATGGAGAACACATAGTACTTGAGCATCAGGATTTCATTAGGCTGCACAGTGAGTCTCGACCACAACAACATTATATTAAAGTAAGAATTCTGTGCACTTTTCACAGTAAGCAAGCAAGACATATGAATTATTTATTCTTACAAACTGTTATTACAAGATTTGGGATTTAGTAGTGAGCAAACCTCCAGATTAAAATGACCATCAAAACTCAAATAGTATTTTTTGCATATGATTGCATGTCAAAGTCAATTTTGACCTTTGGAAATGACGGCACCGAGTCAAAAGTATAAATAAAGTGAAAATATCAGAGGACTTCAAGGCAAAACAGTACTTTCTTTACTTGGCCCTTTAGTGGCATAAGATTTCCCAGCGTAAGCTTGTTCCCAGATGCAAGCAGCTGCTACACACTCATTTGTTCAGGAAACACATGGTTAGAAATATACACTCCTAATTTTAGTGAAGATGAATATTTTAAGGTCATCCTGAGTGAAATCAGAATACAAATGTTAAAGCTGGCTTCTGTTCAGCCATATACAACGTGATGAGCATTTGCTTACTCTAGGACTGTAGAGGAAGCTTTTAAGATCGCGCATATTTCCACTGTTTGCTTTGCTGACACTTTGCAAAATTCCCGTCATATGAATGATATTACCCCAAATACTGGAGGGTGAGCAAGGGAATGGTAACTCTTTTATCTGTTATCCATTACTTTTAATCCTGGTTCAACCAAACTAGTAACCAGGAACTTCAAATGAGCACGGAGTCGGGAAACAAGAACATGAAGTAAAGAGAGATTCAACTTACAATTAAATCTTGAATAAGTGAAATAGCAAGTATCCTCTTGACGCCATTTTCCACAATTACTCCAAACCAATTAAGTGCGCCCCAGTACCACAAATAACTCTGTCCTCCGTGCCAATAGCTCACAAAGGCAAAAGTGAGGGCTGTGGAGAGTAGCATTCCAAGCAAATTGGACTGAGATCCTCCCATTGGAATGTAAATGTACCTGTAGGTGAAACAACAGATAAGCAAAGCCGTTAAGAGATTTCACAGAAATCTCAGAAAAACATCCACCACAGAACAAATGTGTTAATTTCTAGCATAAAAAAGAATTTGAATAATTACCTGACATGCTCTGTTTACAGAGCCTGCCCTAGTTTCTGCAAAGCTGTAGACCACTTCATGAAATATGTGCATGCACCACTTGGCAAAAAGACAATTTTGTGGTTCTGGGAACTCTGCATTAGGCAAAAGTATAGCATGAACTATATTCTTAAAATTGCAAATGGCAAATATTCAGGTTTTTTAAATTGGAGTCAACTACAGAAACTACCTGTAATCTTCATGTGAATTTAAACTATAAAACTCTTAGCAAAAAAATTTAAAGCATTATATTTAGTCATATTTAGTCATAATCCATAGACCATTTTCCATTTGTCCAGAAAAACAGGCACCTGCAAACATGTTTCATTTTAAAGAGTCCGTAATTTCTTTCTTTTTAAATCTTTCATTAAAAACTATATGAAGTGAAAATATTTCCTAACTTGTGCTCATGTTATACTTTCAGGATCAGGTTTTCCTAATGATCTTCAGAGCACATGTATCAAAAAAATCCCCAAACCGATATGAAGCACTCCGCCTGCATTCTGCATTTAAATTGAATCCAAGAGTCAGAACCTTTGTCATTATTTGATGCTTAGAAGTGTCCAGAAAGTGGTGCTACTTCAGGAAAAAAACCAGAAGCAATGAGATTCTGAAAGCTGACTACTGGATCATTTCACTTCCATCCCTCCTAAAGAGCAACATCCACTCCTGACATTTTCTGAGTAAGGCATGGCCACTGGCCAGACTTTATCTGAAGAAGTTGCATATTTCTGTCAACACTCCAAAGAAGCCCATCAGGCAAGGGAGTCACCATCCAGCTCGTGGGTACCAGTGAGGAGATGTGCTATATGAGAACTATCAGTGACAGCTCTCCTCAGCTGTCATTCCTTCATCATGACAGACTGTACTCATATTGAGACTATTCCTACTTGCTAAGATAATTAAAGAAAATTTTTGCAGTGAAATTTTTATCTCTGATTATCAGTTTTCACATTCAGAGATAAATATTAGCTTAAAGATTTAAAAGGGGAATTAACATACTGCTTCATTCCTAATCTTAGTAAGTAAGGATAAAAGAAAGTGATGAACATAATTAAAGTCATTAAAGAACAACCATCAAACGCTCCAAATTCTCTGTAAGCATAACATCAATACACGGTTTTACTTCAACCTGCTATAGGGAACATCTGATGACATTTATGTTTTTCAATATAAGCGTGCCATTCCACTTAAGCACATGAAAATAAATAGAAATTAAAATCAATAGTTTCTATTTATGTTGTGTTTTTCTTTTCTCTGCCCTTCTTATGTTTAAACAGTGTGACGATTAGACATTTGCAATGGCACTGAATTAATCTCATAGCAAAGAGGTTCGTTTTAGCAGTCTGTAACCAAGTGAATTCCCTGCAGGGCTGTGGTGTGGAGGGTGAAAAGAGCAGCGCCACGATCCCCACTGCTTCAGCAAATTCCTTCTACACAAAGGATTACAGAAATGAAAGACCTAAGTAGCTCAGTACTCTAAGGACAGACTTTTCCCAACACCTTTCCTCTCCCTTTTTAAATGTTGATTGGTTTATTTTTTAGGCTGGCTGGAAGAGGGCAGGCAGCCCTGCTCTGCAGGAGAGAAAAAACATCCCTGAGTGGAACCTCCAAGCCCCTGGGCAGCCACACGAGTGAAACAGTGCCTTGTTTCACAGAGCTTCACCTGGAGGAGCCTGAAACAGCACAGTGCCTGCTTTGCTCAGCAAAGCTCATTCTCTGTCTGCCGTACATTTACTGAAGCACAGCACTGAAAAGTAACCCAGATACTCGAAAAGACATCTCTGTGACGGAGACGTGACTCTAATCCCCAAAGAAACCCTTCTGCTGACCTCACAGGGCCCTGGGTTAAATGCATGGTACAAAAGGTAGCTTTTACTGCAGAAGTAGCTCTGAGTTTCTGTACAGTCCCCTTCCCTGCACTGAGACTGTTGTGTAGGTTCCCGACACCTTGTCAGCACAGGCAGCCTCCACTGGCATCGGCCTTGCCAGGAACAGCTCAGCAGCACCAATTTCTTCATTTCCAATTGCAGCTCAGTTTAGCTTGGCCTGAACGGCTCCTAGTTTACTGTGCAGAAAAAAATAGGCTATTTTCTGATTTTTAGTGTTTAACAACAGCAGCTAGATGATTGAGCGGCAATAACTCAAATTCTGATGAACGTTCAAGGTTAGTGAAGTTTTAGCTCCTAGTGAGGCCCATGGCAAATGTGCAACTGAAAATTCACTTGCATTATCTAAGACCTGTCTGAAGAAGGACAGAAGCCAAAAGGAGTCACAAAATCCTTACTGAAACTTTGACCTTCCCCTCCAGTACTGTGAGAGTCTGCCACCCTGCCTAGAGGAGAAACGCAAAGCAGAAAGCAACACCTCTCTCCTTCCCTGCTAGTGCCAGAAGAAAACAGAAAGGCAGCTGCCTGTCATTCCTTGTCACAAGGGCACTAACCACTGTCAGCTGGTGCAGTTGCCTCCTCCTGTCAGGGCAATTCCCCCTGGCAATTTTAACGTGGGTATAAAGGAGTGATTGATGTGAGAAATTTCTAACAAACAGTGTGAAGAGCAATTCTGTAAGTTCCTGTGTTTTTTACACAGAAAAATATGGTAAAAAATTATTATGTTACAGAAGACAAGAGGAAAAAAATTTTGCTATCTCATCATCCATGCACATCATATCCATGTGATGTATTTGGGCACACACACTGGCAGGCCTGCATACAAGCAATAGGCAACTCAGTGTGCAGCCACACTGAATGCCAAGCACTTTGTGCTCTCAGATATAACCAAAATTATCTTGCAAAAGAACTACTGCAAGAGCCCTCGTTGTTACAAAAATGCATTATTCTTACTTTTGTGCATCCTGGTAGTTTTGAATTTAATTTCTCAATACTTTCCCTGTGTGTTTACACGTAAGAGTACTCATTTGATTACAGAAAGCTACACTGACACTTGAGTAAGATGGAGAATAAACCAGTGAAACACATTATTAAGCCAGATGTGGAAGAAACATATTACTTCTGTATTATCATTTACAACACACCACACACTTTGTAACTAACAATTTGTTGTGGTTTAATCCTGGCCAGCAGCTAAGCCCCATACAGAGCTTTCCCCACTCTCCATTGGTGGGATGGAGAAAAGGAGCCTCTTACAGTACATTTCAGAAAATTTCTGCCCTCCAGTTTGCTAACAAAATCTGCGAGGAGAGAAGGAAGGAGGCAGAGGGAGAGTTTAGGGGGCAGTGGCTACTACAATTTGATGTCTTTTATATCTGCATGCTTCCTCACTTTTTTCTTCTTACCAATACTACCATCTACCTGCAGACTACCCCTACAGTCTGTCTGTACTGTACTCAGGGTTTACACAAACTGAGAAGTTCCTTTAAAGCATGTTATCTGTTGCACCACATGCAGAATAGCATTACATAACTACACCATTTTAAGCTTTCATGTAGCTTTTAAGACTATTCCCATTTCTAATCACAGAAAATCCATGGAGAAGCTCAAAATCCCCAGTTCAGGGACTATTAGCATATGAAAGTAACCATAGGTGCTCATAGCAGACTAACACAACTCCAATGAACACCCTTGTAGCAGAGTTTCTTAGCAGCTCATAAACAGATTACACATTTACTCTAGATATGCTGGTGGATGGGAGACTTGACATGAGTCAGCAGTGGGCCCAGGAGGCCAAGAAGGCCAATGGCATCCTGGCTTGTATCAGGAATGGTGTGGCCAGCAGGACTAGGGAAGTTATCCTTCCCCTGTACTCGGCACTGGTCAGGCCTCACCTTGAGTACTGTGTCCAGTTCTGGGCCCCTCAGTATAAGAAAGATGTTGAGTTACTGGAATGTGTTTGGAGAAGGGCAACAAGGATGGTGAAGGGGCTGGAGCACAAGCCCTGTGAGGAACGGCTGAGGGAGCTGGGGTTGGTCAGCTTAGAGAAGAGGAGGCTCAGGGGTGACCTTATTGCTGTCTACAAATACCTGAAAGGAGGTTGTAGTCAGGACGGGGTCGGTCTCTTCTCTCAGGTAACGGGCGACAGAACAAGAGGACACAGTCTCAAGCTCCATCAGGGGACGTTTAGACTTGACATTAGGAAGAAAACCTTAACTGAAAGAGTGATCCATCATTGGAATGGGCTGCCCAGGGAGGTGGTGGAGTCATCAACCCTGGAGGTGTTCAAGAGTAGGCTGGATGAGGCACTTGGTGCCATAATTTAGATGATGGGTTACTGTTAGATTATGGGTTGGACTTGATGATCTCTAAGGTCTCTTCCAACCTTGCTGATACTGTGATGTGCAAGGAAGGGAAACTTAGCTGAAAAACATGGTGCCATTATACAAAAAATTTATCTTACTCACAGAAAAAGAAAACTCAACAGTTATTTAGTCATCAGTGAACCAAAGATAGACAAATGAAGGAAAGCAACAAAATATTTTGCAAAGGATGTCACGTTAAGTAGATCTGAGGGTAGTAATTGGTCATGTCCCTCCAGGTTAAAGGGATGGGCAAAAATGGTCTCTCTTAAGATCCATGAAAATTACAACCAGGAGGATTAGATCTGTGGAAGATGCTTAGTACCAAAAAATGCGGGCTAGATGAGTATTTAAAAATAAAACATCAACTTCGGGGACTAAAAGGCAATCACTTCCAAAACTTCAAAGAAGAAATTTGAAGGTGAAAGAACAGATTTCTAGCCAGACTATCAGCCACAAATGCCACATGCCAGGCTTTGCCAATCATTCCTGGGCTGGCTAGAGCTCCTTTAAGGACAACAAGGAAAGCCACTACATGCTGTTAGAAGAAAAAGTTGCTCACATTAGATGGGGAGAAGGGGGAAGAGAGCATCATGTAAATAAATACCTCATAATATCTGGGATGCATTTGAGTGGTACATAAATACAAACATTGAGGGAATGCTATATATCAAAAATGATTTGCACGCACGCTCCCACACCTGCCATGACTAAACACACGTTCGTAGCCTTCCCCTCCCAAGGCAAAGATGTCAGTTTTAACCATATTTCTATAGACTCTGTTTCGATTTCAAACTAAAACTTACACTCTATTTAACGTGTTATTTTCACAAAGCACACTGTAGAGATAACAAAACCCTTTACTTTTCATCCCACGTAAGTTGTTTAAATCAGCTCATCCACAGCAGCAAGCTCTTCCATTTACACGACTTATCTTAATTTTAACTCACTAAGTGAACATTAGAGAATTGGATAGAATATGCAAATGGCACCATCTAAATCCCTAAAGTAATGCAAGCACAAACATAATAGCTTAGGTATTTAGAAGTGACATTTACTTACAGAGAATACCTTTTAAATCTAACAAGCATTTTGTTAGTTTTCTTAAAGTGGTAATCTGCAGAACAATCATAAGAGATCTGACAACCATTCCCTTGGAAAACATAGTTTCTTTTCTTTTAATGACTCTATATTAAGAAGTTTTTATTCTAGTAACTTCAGAAAACCTGTAAAAGGAGCATTTACAACCAGCTAAGAATTACTCAGAAGGGCTATTTTGCCTCGAGGCCTCCATACACTATTCTTACTTCTAGATGCATATAATTTTAAACACATTTAGATCTTGAAGCACCTGTTTAACTGAAGTAAGGTCATACAATAAGATGCATGATATCCATGATTTTTTTTTGAAATGTTAAAAAAAAAGTTAATTTGCTTGTAATGGCAAAATTCTTGTGAATAAAATTAATGCAGGAAGATTGTTTTATTTCAGGGAACATAAGATGCTCAAAATTTACATGCCTCTCTAAGCTTCAAAGAATTCAGGGGTTAACTGTTTTACTGTCATATTGTTTTGAGTCGGGCAGTCACACAGAAAACACAGCAAAAGTAAAAAAAAACAAAAGCAGTAATACAGTCTTCCCTCTGACAACAGAAATCACCTGAGGTTCTGTACAGTGAGGTGCTCATTTGTGGACATGTATGAAAAATTTTGTCTGGGCAGCATCATGCCTGGAGAATTTCAACCTATAAGTCAATAAAATGTTCTTTGTTATTAGTTGCAAAATCAATGCTGAATGTGAGCCTGAACAATTTGCATGATAAATCTGAATAGCCAAGGTATCATTCATTTTGCTTCTAAATTATCTTAACTGTCACCACAAAACAGATCTGATTGAAATGAAAAGAGTAGTATGACACAGAGTGAGAAGTAGAGGAGCATTCCCTCTAGAACTGGGGTTGGGCTTGCTTAATTTATTTATTTTTAATCCTCTCTTCTTGATCTTAGACCATTGATTTCAAACTATTTCTCTACTGCATAATAAAATTATTTCAGGCCGAGATCTGCAAATTCTTACTTCTGGATGGGCTCTTACTACTCCTGTTTTGTCAGTTCAAGCTGTCGTTGACTGGGACAGAGCTATGCTGAGTGCATAAATAAAGCACACCTGTAAGTCTTTGCAAGACTGGGTCTTACATTAATAAATCTGTTTTAAATCACAGAAGCATCTCCTGCAAATATGACTTTGAGGGCTGAGCCACACATATTTGCACTTGGAATAAAGAAATAACCAGAGGTGTTTGGAATCCCATTTGGCAAACTTTTCCATTAGGAAACACAAGCCTTGTTCTTATTGTGAAACTATGTTTTTTTTATATCACCAAACAATTCTGCTGGGCTATTGGCAAAGCTTTTTAGGCTCTTTAAGATTCTCTTACCTCATCAGCTTCATGCAGTGTTTAGAGAGACCTTGACAAACTCAGATCCTTTAAAATATTTAAGCTAATGTTGGCTGCAAGCAAGCCTTGTTACATTACCACAAAAATGTTTAATGAGAAATTAAATCCATTTGGGTTACAAAACATTAATGAGAATATTCAAATGCAAGAACACTCAGTTTAACAAATATGACCTGAATTTTCATTCACTTTCCAACTGCTAGCATGTTTCCCAGCAAAGACTGAGTATGAAGTTTCCTACTAACTGAGAAGTGTTTCAAGTATTTTTCTTCCCTTGCATTCAACACAATAATGTACAAGTTAAGTCCATAAGTCAAAGGGCAGATAACTGGGGAATATCAAGAAAATAATTCTGAATTCACTCTTCCAAGGAAGCTCATGTTTTCAAAGAGATTCATTTATTTCAAATTAATTTTTAATCTAAATCATAATACTTCCTTTTAATAGAAAAACTTTCATTACTGATGGACTGCTGTGTTTAGTTTTCTCCCAGCTGCATCTAGGAAAGAAAGAAACCCTGCCTACCACCACCTGTTTGCAGTCAAACACAGAACTACCAGTCAACTACCTTTGATTGCAATGGAAGCAGGAGAGCTTCCAGATGGCCAAAGTGCCAAAAGTCTGGTTAAATCATTAAGTTTAAACCAATGCCTCAACCATTTTGCTGACAGTAGAAGCCTAGATGCTATTGCCAAAACAGGCTAGAGTTAAGTGCCTACAGCTCAGCTACTGGGAGGGAAGGGGCTGTGTCCCCAGCTGACAGATGGAGCAGGGCAGCAGGCACTCCTGCCTCCTCCCATGTAGAGCCTGAAGCTGTTCTGAACCTAACTCCCCTCAGGGGCCCAATTCACTCCTGTTATTCACAATACACCTCTCATGTGCTGATGACATCCAGGCTCAGCAGCACAACAGGCAGTACAATCAGGCTATATACTTTGAAAACACAGCTAGAGGAGGGAACTATTAATAGCGCTGTCAGTCTTTGGTTATAAAATGGTAGAGGTCAGGCTCTTTGCCAGGGAGACCAACATATCTTGCCTCTCAGAGGAGTGCTCCAGCTGTCTGTTACCAGGCTGCCACTAGGCAGAAAAGCAAATGAGATTCAAAGAGTGAATATGCAAGAAAAAACAAGTCTATGGCTAAAGCATCACTCAGAGAGATGTAGAAATTCCAGTCCTGCTTTCTGCACCAGGAATTGCTCACTGTGCGCCCTAAATAATCACTAGACAAAATGCATAAATTACACCATCAACAAAAGAATCTATTTCTTTTCACTCATTTTCTTTACTTCTCCTGACTTACACTGCAGGGACCAGCTCAAAATTCGGAGCTGTGCATATCTGAATTGGAAGCTGCATAGGCGTAATTTTCCCACACAAACAAACCCTTTGCAGAAAATCTCTTCCCTTGCCACCTCTCTTCTCATCCTAAGCGTGCATTCACAACAGCACATTTTAGAGTAGTTTTCAACTACAGCTAAAGCAACAAAGACCAATTTTTCCTCTGCATGTGACTGTACATATTGAACTGTTTATGATGCAGTTAGTGAAAAACTGTTAAGTACATGTCATTTGTTACTTTGACCATGCCAAGAATAAAGTACTCTGTTTTCTCCCCACCTTAGAAAGCTGCTTTAACTTCCACAGATGTAAGCACAAGCTATTTAGCCATTCTGCTAATCTTAGTATGCCAGATGCATTAAAAAAATGCAGATTCATCTGCATGTGTGAATTCAGATGTCTAAAATACATGCATCACCATTCACTTAACCTTTCCCAGCACACCTCTGCTAAAGGAATGCATGAAATGCAAACACTACAACAGAACCTATTTCTTTTCCTTATTAAATAATTTTTGCTTAGAGACAAGATGGTAAAGTTTAACAGCCCTCTGCAACTTGCTAGGTAACAGAAAGACTGTTTAATCTTTGCAAATTCCTTTGTGGGCAGCTTGATGTTTCTTTTGCATTTTTACATCCCTTTGTGCGTGTGCACGTCAAAGGGCATTGTTCATATCTACAGACCACACAGCAGGTTCAACAAACCATGCAATATCTTTGCCTCATTGGACTGTATAGTTCTACAGACAAGTAGAAACCAAGATGTCAGAAGATTTTCACCTGGGTACATCAGAAATACAAATTTTTGTGAGCCCAAAATAATACTTGAGATCTGAAGTTCCAAAATCAGTGAAGAATTTGGAATCATTAAAACCTTCAGATTATAAAGCAACATGAACAAAATGTACTTAAAATGCATGTCTGAAATAAAGTGATCAATGAAAAGCAGAAATATAGAAGAGACATTGCTTAAATATGGCAAGAAACTTGATGAATATCAATGTATCTGCTTAAAGAATGCATATTCCTCCAAACTGCACATGCACAAAGTTTGGAGAGTTAGACTTCTGATATTATTCCAAACAGTAATTCAGTCACCTCTCCTGTGCTCACATTTCTTAGAAAATCCTGTCTGCAGTTCTAGGAAAAGACTGTTTATAAAGTACAGTCAAGGCATTGAGATGTCTAGGCAAAGCTGGGATGACAAGATTATACAGCACCTTTCACAAAAAAAGAACTTCTACACACTCTCCGGCCTGTGTCAAAAACCCTTCAAACACCAGCAGAGTTAAATCTCCTTTTATGAAGAGTACAATCCACATTTATCAGCCCAAATCAACATTGCTTAATTATTGTAAAAGTGAGAATGGATATAAATTCAATTAAGCAGAGTGAAACAAAGTATTTACCTCTCTTGAAGCAGCACCTTTAAATTACAATAATCTCCTTTTTTCTCATTTGTAAAGAAAAAAGACTTACTCCTCTAACACGAGCTGAGAACATAGCTCAATACAGATAAAAACTTAAGTGAAAAATATCAATTCCTGTGAAGTCAGCAGCAACAAGGGACCAGAGCTAAATAAAGCAATGAAGTTTGAAACACTCAGCAACAAAGTATTCCCACGCAAAGGTAAAACTTGACAAAGGAATGCTGTGGCCACAGTCATGAATTTAAATATACATGTAAGGGGGGTGGAGGGGAACAAAGTGGGGGGAAAAAGGTGCATGCTCAAGGAAAAGGGAATGGTAAAAGTCTGTCCAGGAAAAATCATCCATTAGGGTATCATGGAAGGTTAAGTAGAAAACATACCAGAGATTTTCTTATTCTGCTAAAATATTGAGCCATACATCTATCCAGTTGTCTAAGGGTAATCTTTTTGTTAAGAACAGAGAAAAGGTAATGACTGATAAAATAATGACTTTGGAATGATCTTCACAAGGAGCACCAGGAGGATGAATCAACAAGACTAGTTTTAACTGGTAAGTACAAATGTAGGCCAGAAAATACAGAAAATAGGTTAAAGACCATTAAGGCTGTCAACAGCATTTTAGTCAGAGTGCCTTCATGAAATTCTCTGAAAGGTATTCAAGGAAGCATCTGGTTTACACATTGGGTCACCAGTGATTGTTTTTTCTGCTTCCTGCTTCTTGAGATTTCAACAGATTGTAAAAAGCAAACAAAATCCTTTTCTCTCTTCAAAAGATGAGGTAGCCAAGCAGAAATAAGAAAACTTCATCCAGCTTGGGAACTGCCCAATGAATTCCTAGTGGAACACACAATGAAATAGCAGCTTGTGCTCATATCACCCAGGGATAACCAGCTAAGAAATAATCAGGTAGCTTCAAAGAGTTAAATAGCATCAGCAACACCAAACTGGCATGTTTTCCCTGAAAAACCTTAGGAAGAAACAAATCTCTCAGCTGTTCAGCAACCTAAAGAACATCACAGTAAGATAGCTATGGTTTAGCTTTAAAACTGCTGGAATTATTCACGAAATATTGAGCAAAGAATTTAAACGGCTTCAATAGTCAATAATTTATACCCCTAAGCAACCAGGTGTGAGTAACTCCCAGGGCTGTAAGCTGCACACCTGTGAGAGCATCAGACAGTACAAAATCCCTCCATCCTACTGCAGTTTTGCCATGATGGTAGTGATGAGGTCAAAAAAGAAAGCTCATGTGCAAACAGACAACATTCCACCACACTAAATGCAACCATGAGGCTCAGTAACCCACATCTATGACTGCCACTGCATAGAGATGAAACACTTGTCCTTGACTCCAGCCTCAACTGAGAGGCAGCAGACAACCACTGCTCTAGGCTGTTCACCACCCTATGGCAGAGACCAGTCTTTCACTGGAAAATGGCTTCTCCTTGTTCCAAGTCACCACTCGCACAGGCATCATTCAACTTGGAGAGCGGCAAGAACGTTATCCAAAGCTTTCTGCCTGCCTGCTGAGGCAGACTTCTGCCTCCAACAGCACCTCTCCTTTCTACAGGCAGTTTACTTCAAAAAGAAGGATGCAGTGGTAGAGCATCCACCAACTCCTGGCTGAGACCAAAAGCTAAGTTGCAATGAAAAGCTGAGTCTGCCCTGAAGTAGACTAGAAATACTCAGCCGGGTTTAGGACTAGTCTTCCATTCTCCCCCACCTTTTACCTAAACCTCCTAATTCTCAGTTATGAGGTCACATAGTGGCAGAGCAGAGCCATATGCACAGAATTCATGCACACCAAAAAGTCAAGTATAATTGTGTGAGGTCAAGTGTGTTGACAATGTCCTGGAATATCTTCTGTTTACACTGCAAATATTCCGTTTAACAGCACCACAGCAGAGATTGATAATGATGATTCATCTCTACAGTACTGTTTACTAATGTTCAGTGAGAATTAACTTGAGGTTGAGTGGCCATAAAGTGATACTCTCCCATTTTCACTTGCTCATCCATTTGACTACTAGTGATGCTAGCTGCCTTCATTCGCTTTTCACCTTTTTCTACAAACCAAATACCCACTTGTCCCACGACAGCATCCCACTCCACACTCTTCCTGTGACCATCTGGCAAGCCTGCAACTGCCCCAGTCTCCATTCTATCCTATACAGTGGCAGGAAATACATGTTTATTTGCTCCTAAAACAAAAGGCCAGATCATATTTTCTTTTATTGTGAGCAAGACTCTTTTCATCCTTTTGAGATGGATAGAGATCTGGAGTCTGTGCTCATTTTCATTTCCAAGTATCTTTTGCACCAAGCATACTCTGCTATACCCCTAAAATTAGGCAAACTCAACATATTTGAGTTTGAAGAATGAAGACTCCAAAAGATTTTGTGATCTTTCATAGTTACAGAGATGATGCTACAACCAATTGTTACTTCAAGAGAAAAAAAAACATTGAGTAATTGTGTTTATACTTCTTTTTCTGTATGTATTCACACAAATGCTTTGGCTGAACTCCTGCATGTTTTTGCAAGGTTTGTAGATGCAGGAGTGGGGTTCATTAAACACAGCACACGTTTAGCAGAGCAGCGGGATAAAAATAAATTCTTTCACCACTAACTAGGTTTGGAGATTGGATTTAGCAGAGTGAACTTGACAGTTATTTGTCTCAGTTTGAATATTTCAGATTGTTCCATTTCCAGAGCATATGCATTGAAGGCTTTCCATTTTATTGTTAAAAACAATGTTTACTACATTAAAAATTCTTTACTACCAAAACCCGATACCACATGCAAGACACAATGATTTTCTCATCTCATACACTGGGCAGAATAACTGTACATAATTATGACCTGGCTGTCCAGTTTTCATCTTCTAAGCATTCCTGCATGAGAACTCTTACTGTGCTTCAACAATCTATTGATATTTTAACTTGCATTTTTACTGAGAAGTAATTATGTTCACAGGGTGGAGAAACCATCAAGAAAATACAGTGCAAACTAAACTACAGCCCTTAAAATTAAGCCTGCCAGTTAAATCCTCTTCTAAGCACATGCACATTACTAAAATTGCAGCTAAGCTGTGAGGTATCAGTGTTAAACTCCAATTTATTTAAAGAACAAACATACAGACACTGTTCTCTTTATTCCAGACTCTCTTCTGTGCCTTTATGGGACAAGCTAAACATATGACACAGCCTCCTGAGGTAATGCCTTTTGGACCACCATTGTTCCCTCACTCCCTCATCACCTCTCCTCTGAGCCAGAAAGCACAAGCTGCTGGGGCTACTCCTGAGATCCCAATAGGTAATGGCTTTTCTGCTCCTGCCTGGCTGGAAATCAAAGGATCCGATCACAGACTCATTTAAGCAAGCTCCAACATCCTTTTAAAGCTGTAGGGGACAGCATAAAGACAACTGTAACAGTGTTAACATGTCTAAAGCATTCACTCCTGACAGAAGGTTGACAATTTGAGACGAGGCTGCTGCCATTCAGAACAGGAGGTGATTTTCAGCTCCTGGTGTAATAAGCACAAAGAATGAACAGAAGTAAATGCAGGCAAAATTTAAATGATAAATTGAGTTTTACACCTAATTCTAGTTGTGTAACATACATTTCTTTGCAACGTTGTGTGATCAACAGGATCTTTGCACAGATATTTTTCTTTGCTAGGTGTACCTGTAAAGGAAAACCTGTTCTTAGTTATCATACAGCACTTTTTAACTTTGTTAATAGAGGTCAATATTAAATCCGAGTACATTCTGTGAAGGAAGCCTAGCTGTGATTCCTGTGACTCTTGTTTTGCTGAGTAGGTAGAGCTTAAATCAATAGCAAGGACATTCTTCTCCATCTTCTACCTTCAGCCACCTTTGCTATCCTTTTTTCACTTTCTAAGTGAAAATAGCAATACAGAAAAATATCATGCTGTTTTTTAACTCAGAAATTTTGAAAGGTAAGATGGCCAAGACAACATGTTTATGATTAAGTTTTGGTCTTGTGAACAAAACATGTAGCAAATATTTTTTGTGTGCTGCAAAGTTGAAGTACAGGGTATTAAAGAAAGAGAGAAGGAAAAGTACCAACCACTGTTACTTGACAAACTCTTAACACCATTCAGACCACTGCAGGAAAGAGTCTGGTTGGCAGTATGACAAAAATTGATTGTTTCTTTTATGTTAGTATGCTAAAAAAAGAGGCAGAGAAGTCTTACACCATGTAGGTTTGATTCCTGCCTCTTGGGGCTTTTTGCACTAGGTGAAAACAAGATGAAGCAACAGATTGCATCACCTGTTTACCGTGTCTATTAACAGTAACTGATCCACTTCAGTCCTGTTTTCATTAAAATTGAAAANAAAAAAAAAAAATCAACATTCCAGCATTATTTCAGTATCACTTCTAGTCCAGTCATTGAGACTCACTAATTAAGGAAGCATTCTCTTTCCACATTCTTTACAGTAAGAAGTAAAGTAGCAAAGTACTTTTTGCTGAATTTTATCTTCTCTGTACATAATCCTGCAAGGATCAACAATACCACACAGCCATGTCAGACTGCGGAAGACTGGCTGCAGATAGCAAGAAAAATCAGGCTGCAGTCTGTATAGAGTCCTTGACATGGGAAACAAGCCTGTCTTGTCCAGGTTTCAAAGTTTTCTAGTTGATAATGCTACTTAGATTTAACGTTTTGCCAATTCATACAAGTATAAACATTATAGTATAAACACTGTCCTGCTGTTACTGGCTCTGAAAGCCATTATATGAATGAGCAAGGCAAGTGATATGATTAAATACCAATGGCATATCTAAGATCTACTAATCTCATGTTAGGCAAAAACCCTTCTTGCTTAACTGGACAGTATATACCTGCTTAACATCAGACACATACTTACATAACATGTAGAACCCAAACCTTTTAAAGTGAATCAAGGAACTTTACATTTATATATTCACCCCCTTTTCAAATATGTAGTAAGTGACACCACTTTTCTGTTTTTCACAGGCTCCTGGACTGCAAAGACACAGTATTTTTTTCCAATGCATTTCCTGCTGGAAATTTGTGTCTTATTTACCAAGACTAAAGGAGTCTCTCAAAAACCAAACCCCCTTAGGACTACCGGTCACCAAATGTAAAGCACAGACTGATACAGCACTTGGTGCAACTATTCAACTATGCCATCCCTGCCTCTGGAAAAGGACAAACTAGGACAGCATCATGACTTGCACAGTACAGTTCTACAATCCTCAAGACAATATAGACTGTCCCTGACTCAATATCCACTGTATCTCGCATTTTGGCAAGAAACCAGGTTTCATTTCTGAGAATGACTTGGTAACTTACTGCCAGGTAACACTGTACTGGACTTAGAGGTCTAAGGAGCACAGCACAGCCTGCACCCCTCCAGCCACCAATCCACTAACTCCATATGAATTTTTGCATGTACATGTGAGAGAGAAAAGGAAAGGAGAGAATGTTTTACTGACAGCACTTGACTACTTCAGGACCAGGCATGAAGCAGCATCTCTCATTTGCGTTTGTTACTGGCAAGGGATGATCAAATATGCAGAAATATTCACATTGTCAAATATGACCAAGACCTCTATTACAATAAGAAAATAATTGTCTGACACGTTCAAACTCTAGGCCTCCTGAAGCTATTGTGTTTCTGACATTAACAACAGATAAAACATGACTAAAAATATCCTCAAACCATTTTATATAGACCCAAAGTTTTAACTGCTACTACAATGCATCAGCTTCATCTAATAGATAAGTGATTGAACATATATGCTTCAAAGCAAACAGAGACTAGGATGTCTCTAACTGTGCTGACACCATTTGAGAGCATCCTGCTTCTTGCTCTCATCAGCAGGTTTCCAGAAGCAGAGAAAAGACCATGAAAAAAATTCAATGTGGAAATAAACTGCAGAAGAAACAACCCACCATGCTTTTCTGTTCCTTTTTAGCATCATTTTCTTCCAATGCAACTAAAGCACAAGACTCAATTTATGAAAATTAAAGCTGAGTGAAGAAGGAATGAGAGAGAGAAATTAAGTGTATCTTAGAAATTTGCCATTTGACCGATAATGATGGAAATGGTTTTACTACCCAGATGGTAATTATATTTTCAAATTATACCATAATTATTCAAATGTAACTGACCTTGCCATGTATAACTTCAGAACTGCTTGTACAGTAGAAAGAACAGATTTTAGACTGTTTGCAAGCTGAAAGTTGATTATGCTGAAACATCGCATATCGAAGAATAAGTGTTCTGACTCAGTGAGAATGAGCTGACTGGAAGTAAGGTGAGACACTAATTAAAATCTGTTCAGCACCTGGAAATTAGAAAATGATTTAAGTCTCAAGTGTCATTATCAATGCATGAATATTTATCTGTTCGTGGATGAAAGAACACATAGGAAGAACACAGCTAGTAGTCCTTTATATACAGAATCAAATAGGTTGGAAAAGACCCCTGAGCTCATTGAGTCCAACCTTTGACATAACACCACCTTGTCTACTAGACCATGGCACTTAGTGCCACATCCAGTACCAAACACCTCCAGGGATGGCAACTCCACCACCTCCCTGGGCAGCACATTCCAATGGCCAATCACTTTCTGTGAAAAAGTTTTTCCTCATGTGGAACCTAAACCTATCCTGGTGCAACTTAAGACTCTTGTTCTGTCACTGGTTGCCTGGGAGAAGAGACTAATCCCCACCTGGCTACAACCTCCTTTCACGTAATTGGAGAGATAGATAAGGTCTCCCCTGAGCCTCCTTTTCTCCAGGCTGAACAACCCCAGCTCCCCCAGCTGCTCCTCACAGGGCTTGTGCTCCAGCCCCTTCACCTGCCTTGTTGCTTTCTTTGGACATGTTCAAGCACCTCAACATCCTTCCTAAACTAAGGAGTCCAAAAGTGGACATAGCACTCCAAGTGCAGCCTCACCAGTGCCAAGTACAGGGGAACAATCACTTCCCTGGTCCTGCTGGCCACACTATTCCTGATACTGGCCAGGAAGCCTCTAGACACTTCAGCTGATGTATACAGTGATGTGTCTCATGCTAAAGATCATTTTTAATGTTTCTTGACTTTTCTGAAAAGGTAGTATTTTCTTCTGCATCCTTGGGAAGGGAAAGTTCTTTCAAAGCAGATAAATCACCATGTTGCAATTAGATTTCAAATGCATGTCAAATACCTTTAAAATATACAGTCTGACCTAATAGGGTTCAGCTGGTCTACATTCTCTCTATAGAGTTCAGTTAAGCTTCCTATAGATTGATGCACAAAATAACGTGCATCACTTAATGGAAACAATAATGTGCATCACTTGTGGAAAGCCACATTAAGTCAGATACCAACATAAACAAGATTTGTCATAACTGTCATGGTTAAAATGCAGATTCCATTCTGTCAGACAAGAAAGTCACACTGAATGTCATCTTAACATATTCTCTACATGTCATGTGTGATCCAGGATACTGTATCTATTCAAAACAATACTCAAGAGATTTCTGTTTTTTCCAAAGTAATTTCCAGGCACTGGTAAGTGTTTTGTATTTTACTGGAAACAGTCTGTGCTTGTCATTCTTAACTGTTCCACCAAAATGCATAATCTAGTCCCATCACTACAGTATCTCAATGCATTCTGGTACTGTATTTAAATACATATAAAAACAAACTCAGCTGACAAAAAATAAACCAAAAAACCAAATCCACCATACTCTCTGGTTTATTCACTTAGAGAGGGAAAAATGTGTTTGTAATACAGTATAGCAGTATGGCACAGAGGGAGACTATGAATATGTTTTTCAAAGTGCATTGGGGAAAGAACTAAGCAAAGTTTGAGAACTCTGCTCTGCCTATGGACTAAAAGGTGATATCAGGGCCCTCAGTTTGGGTAGGTGCTCACTACAAAACCATGGGCTATATTATTATATGAAACAGGCTCCTGAAAAGATCATCTTCAATCTAACATGTAGAAAAATTCATTGCCTTTGAGAACTAGGGTTACTGACTCTGGCTGGCCTTCGGGCTTCACAATGAAATCTTTTGTGTCTCTGAGCCCCACAGGGTCCAAAGCATGAACTCGATTAGTACTTAGTAGGGCAGAAGTATACAGAATGCTAGGGGCCCATTGTAGTGAAAAGAATTCAGTAGAGTATTCATTGCCAACTGAACCATTCCATGTACATCATTACACCATGGCACTCTCTAGGAACAAAATTTTTCAGCTATAAAAGTTACACAAGAGCACTCTCTGAATGTAACAGTAAGGTTTCAAGGACATGTTGTGCTGCTGAGACAGATGAACTAGAAACTATCAAGACTATCTGCAGGGTATAAAAAGCAATCAGTGATAAAATACAAACCACTATACAAAATCAAGCAGTGTTGCCCTAGAATCCACTTCCAAATCCTGTCCTGTTCTCCCTAACACTTGAGTTGTATGAGCTAGTACTAGACTACACCAAAGGAGGAAATTGCTTATTATATTTCCCATTATACTTCTGTAACTATGTATGAATATAGGAATGCCAGCTATAAATATGAAACACTGCATAATGACAGCCTACAAACATAATATGTCACCAGAGAAAAAACCAAAGATGACAAGAATGTAGTAAACAACCTAAATCAATCCAGTGCTGGGATAATAAGAACCATCCTCAAAGTCACCCTTCCAGGGATAAAGCCAATTGTTCATAATTTTTAACTGCATCTAAAACACTTACCCTGGAGGCAAGGAAACATGCATCACGTTTTACTACCAAAATGAGGAGAGCTTGCCCTGTTATCCCACCCAAACAAGCCACTGCACTAAGTAACGGTGAACAACCTACATGAACATGAGTTTACATTCTCAGTGTGTTTGTATGCATTGGATGTGTGTACACTGCTCAACACAGATATTTTTAGAGAAACCTTGAACAGTTCATTGGGATACAGGAACACTTCCCATAGCGTTCCATGGACATACAGGGATCTAAGAGATGCTTTCAGGTCAACCACAATGCCATGTGCATGTCCATCAGTGCCATGTCTCTTCCTGCTACCTACACAGGAGTTAACAAGACAGACTTTTGGAAAAGTAAGAAAGCAGACTGGAAAATGTAAGGTAGGGCTGATTGACACAGAGCAGATACTGTAATTAGCTGGAATTAATGGTTGTCCTTGTTTGGTTTTTATCATCATGAACTAGCCCAAGACAATGGCTAGATAAGGTCATTGCAGCACTGAGCAGGCGAGCTGAAGGGACAAAAAGAGTGGCAGAAACTGTGAAGGTTACAAAAAAGTATCAGACTAACAAAAACAGGAAGGCAGAGATACCATGAATAGGTGGTTTCTAAAAAAGACAAAATAAATTTACTCATTGCCCTCAAGATTTCAAACCCTTAAAGGCCCTGAAAGGAAAGGGTTACACCAAAGAATTAAAATTTATTTAAGAGGCAGAGGAAGAAAGGGCAATGACCACTAGAACACAAGCCACAGAAACGACTTAGAGATGGCACTGCAACAGAAAAGTCTGCTCAGGTGCAATGATACAAAAATATAATTTTCAGAAATTATCAGTAATTTTTCTAAGCAGTTTTCATTTTTTAGGCAAAGAGCTTCAAAATCTGTGAAAAATCTCAGGCAAGATTTGAGCAGCAAAGAGGCATAAGGTAATAATGTTTGGCTGTCTGAAACTATCAATTATTAGGTAAACATGGTACAACGTTTGGTTCTCTTTTCGCAACCAAAACTTACTACATTTAATTTCCTAATTGTACACATTGCAAATAATATGTTAGAAACTTTTGGTACTGTACCAGAAAAACATGATTAAGACAAAATTTTCACAACTGTTATTTTATGTTTGTGTCCAAGTGAAAATGGCATAATTTTCAACAATTAGAATTTCAGATATTTGTTTGATGTAAACACATCAAAAAGCAGGATACTAAACCCACAGTTCCTAAACCCAGGTCAAGGTACTTAATAGGTAACTCCATCTACAGTATATATTTGCAGTTTTTTGGAAAACTTTAAGATGTATACCATGAAAGAAAAACTTCAAGAGCTAAGCCTGAGCAATTTGAGTTTGAGTTCAGTGTAATCAGTGTCGTTATCAAGGAAGTGGCAAAGATGATGTTATCGACTTCTTCACTTTTTCTTGTGGTGGTTGCTGCATTGTAGTGATAGAACTTCCCTTTTCGTGCAAGTTGCTGAGCAAACAAGGAGAGGGTCCACAGACGCCCAAAGGAGAATTGGTCATCGGAGGACTTCCCAAGAGGTTTAATAGAAACAGCTATAAAGGAACTGAAAGATTATGCAAATTGAAACTTCAGTTATGTACAAAGTCAATGATAGAAGTGATTGGTATGAACACAGTTCAACTAATATGGGCTAATGCAGTAATTGCTTAGAAACTACCTTCTTCAGAATACATTGTGAGACTTTAAATGACAAATGTTGCAACTAATGGATTGAAATACTCATAATAAAAATAATCAAGTAATATAAGACCAGTCTGTAGAAAAATTCCTAAACCACTTATGAATCCTATGCATTTCCTGTGGTACATCCATGGTAGCTGGGAACGCAGGGAAAGGGAGACTTCAGTGGCTTTTCCCATTTCTTTGTCCAGGAGGGTTACACAGGCCAGAGCACTGGTCTCACCATACAGGATTCCTGTCTCAAGGGTTGAGGGAGCAGGCACACAAGATGGCCTAAAGAGCCACTATAATATGTAGGATGAATTAAACATCAGCAGTTTAAATAAGCAGCATTTTTTAACAGCCAGACTACTGAAAAATGGACAGCAGAGCCAACTGCTCCTGACACAAAACTACTCCATTGCACCTAGTTGAGACAAAGACTCACAGCCAAAAAACCTTGTTTAGATTCAGATGCAAAGTCATGGCCTTCAGAGTATTGTGTTGGAAAAAAAAGAACAAATGTAACTAAGTAAAGCAGATACTGCATATATAGACAACATATTACAGAGTACTTTTACCTTCATGCACAGACACCTATTACTTCAATATTCAGTAGGCCATTAGTTTAGATAAGATGTAAATAACACATCTAGGAACACAGATAGCTAGGTAAGATAAGTACCCAGAACACAGTATTTATTCACTGGTTTTCATTTACCAGGACTACAGAATACAGATAATACTGACAGCACAATATATATGAATGCTATTCAGGAAGTTTTTGTTTGTTTCCCTGTAAGGACCAGGAAAATATATGGTCGTGCTAAAACAGCAAATGGTGCCAAGATGCTGGATATATCAGCTGAGGAAGAATACTCTTACCTAAATTGATCAATAGGCACCCATTTCAGAGCAGCTCTTCAGTAATCCACAGGATTTTCTGGATACCTTTTCCAAGCAAAGGTTTTCCTTTCCCAGATCGTAAAGGCAGGGTAGGAAAATTCATTAATTTCTACCTTTATTTAAATAATTGAGAGTCTATTAACTAAAATGGTTTGTGGCAGTCTCCTGCCAGGGTAGAAAGACAGGGAGATAAAGCCTAACACAGCTAATTACAGCAGCAACCATTCTAAATCCTTTCAGAATCTGTTTCATAGAAATACCACTTTTCTGTGGAATTATTACCTCTTAACATGCCCAATCCTATTCCTGACATGCATATTTTAATGTTCTGACATTTTAATGCCATCTGCCTCCAAGCATAATAGCTTGACACACTGTCAGAACTCAATCCACGCGCTGTCTTCCTACTCCTCATCATTTCACTCTTCCCCTGAATTACACAGGAATTGCTTCTCCAATGCCCAGTGTTATGACTTACCATTTGGCAGCATGAGTTAGGAGAATTACCAAAAGCAAATGACAGCAATTTTCCACCTATTTGTGTGCATGTTGTGGATATAGTTTCTGTAAATTGAAGAGGAATCAAAGCCTGATGGTCTTGGAAGCACCAAATCCCTTCAGATCACATCTTCTAATGTCGTGTGTGTATGCAATAGAAACAACAGAGTCCTGTTTCTTCCTCCTCCTAACCCCATGGCAGTGAAGGAAAAATCTCCACTGTCATTTACCTCAAAACAGTGAAGGGACAGGTCTAATGAAATTATAAAGTGCCTTCAGTCAGACAGGATTAGTTGAGACTCTTATCTTCCCTTTCCAATACCTTGCCTACAGAAACAGCAAAGAGAAAGAAGCACAAGTACCACAGAGAGACAAAGAATTGTCTCAGGCAATTTGTATAATCCCACCCCTGATGTGAAAAGTCCAAACAGCATGGCTTTACATTTCAGATTAAATCAATAAAGAACTAGCAGTATTTAAGAAAGTGTTAAAGTCACTAAACAGTATTTTTCATTTTGAGCACTTTAGCAGACCTGGAACTGTGAGATTTAAACTGAGCCTGTATAGGTAAACATGCAGAAAAAAGGAAAAACAATACTTATGTCCCTATGTTTGGTAAACAGGATTTTCAAACTACTGGTCTCAGTCCTGATTCCAGCTATGTCAGCTGTGAGATAGAGTGCTTCTACAAAGACAAAAGACTGCAAATAATCATTAATCACGAAATTATTGAAAATACAGCAGCATTTTCCAACAGAACTATCTGCCAGTACTACATGTAAGACAATAAGTCAAATTGTATTACTGCCTTCCGCTCATTCTCCCTTACTGTTCCCCCATTTTCCATTCCCTGCTTTCTTTTCTAGATCTAGTGATTGACAGCATGTACAGTCATTTCTATCATGACTGGAAGATCACAGGCACTGCTGTGTCAATGCTCCCCTCCTTGCAGGCTGTCACTAACAACTTTGACCTGAGAGTTCTCACAAAGTTGGCAGAACTGTGTACTGCACAACTGGCTGCCAGGTGCTCATATATAAATATTTAATTGATACCTTTTTGCTTAGTAGCAACAACTCGAAAAAAGCACAGATGGAATGATATTAAGTCCAGAATAAATTAATAAACCTGATCACATATAAAAGAATGCAAATAAATAATGTGTCTCTAAAGCTGCCATTCATTTTTTTTTGTATGAAAAAAATAGTTTATTAGACATTTTTCCACAAAAATCACACTGATCTCTGAAATTTGTAACCAAGCTAAACAACAAGAAGGACGTTCAGCATCCAATGCACAACAAAACAGAGTAATTTGGGAGCTTTCTTCATTAACATAATTTTGTAAGGGCTAGTGCTAAATTGGTTACACACAAAAAGAACCACATGCCTCCTTAATGCTGACCATAAATTAAAATGTAGGAAAAATAAACAGACGTGTCCAAAGAATTTTTGACTTGGAACACCTCTAATTTGTTTCAGGATTATTACAAAACATCTCTGCATAATTTATAGTATTTTTTTTTTTTCAAAGAAAGCAGTAACCGTAGATGATCTTAAGAGGTAAAACTCTCAAGCCTGCTCTGGGGGTTCAGCATGCCTGGGTGGGTCCCTGAAACACCTCTGCTGTAATACTGGCAGTGTGGGGAACAAACAGGACAACCCAGAAGTTTCTGTACATGTTTCCAGTTACATGACTAGAGCACTGAGATACAGGCTCTTCAGGAAAGCCAAGACAGGGACTTGCCCAATTTGTGAGAGAGCATCTGGAGAGCACAGAGCTCTGCCTCTGGATCCATATCACTGTGCTGGATCTCTCTTACAAGCTTCCTGATCCCTAAAAAACAGATAAGGCCTTCTCCAAACCACCAGAATAAGCCGTATCTTCACAGACCCTGTTCCTCGTGGAGGACTTCATCCCAAGATTTGCTAGAAGGACAATGCAGCAGCCCTCAGATAATCTAGCAGACATCTAGACTGCCTACTAGTGACAACTAGTTGTCCAGTGACAACTTTCCAATACAGATGGTTACAGAATCAACAAGGAAAGGTGTTCCAATGGACCTCTTACTTCCAAGCAACAAAGAACTGGGGAAGGGACAGGAAAGTCAAGGCAGCCTTGGCTGCAGTAATCATGAGATGATGGGCTTCAGGATCCTGAGAAGAGGGTAAGCAGGACAATAAGCAAAACCACAGGCTTGGATTTCAGGAGAGCAGACACGATCCTTAACAGAGGTCTGCTTATAAGAACCCCATGGGATATGGCTCTGGAGAGAAGAGCGGTACAGGAAAGGTGGCTGATGCTCAGGGATCATCTCCTCCAAGCTCAAGAGAGGCTCATTCTGACAAATAAGAAATTAAGAAAAGGCAGCAAGATGCCTGAATGCATGAGCAAGGAGCTCCTTCCTGAACCCAAACAGCAAAAGGAAGCTTACAAAGAGGTGGAGTAGTAATTTCATTGTTAGCCTTCTGAGGACTTATGAGTTTGAACTATAGGACAATTTGATTGCTGGAACCAAATGATCCTTCTGATAAAACCAGGACCTACTGCATGCCACTCTGGGCAGACTTTTCATCAGCAGTTCTTGGGGGTAGGCACAGGACCTAAAAATTACATGGATTTTCACAGAGAAACAAAACTTTTATTCCTATAAAAGATATAGAAACAGAACAAAATCTGTTGATCTCAAAAACATGACCTTTTGGAAGAGATGTACTGAAGCCAAATGTTATAAGGACAAAACCAACAAAGCATAAAATGCTGACCCAACATCGTGGCATTAATAACTTTGTTCTTTAATAACAAGGAGAAAAAAATCACTTTACTCCAGTAAAGCTAATTCACGAAAGGTTCAGGTTGGACATCAGGAGGAATTTCTACACAGAAAGGGTTCTCAAGCATTGAAATGGGCTGCCCACAGAGGTGGTGAACTCACCATCCCTGGAAGCATTTAAGAAACAAGTGGACATAGCACCTAGTGCCATGGTCTAGTTGACAAGGAGGTACTTGGTCAAAGGTTAGACTCAATCTTGGAGATCTTTTCCAACCTAAATGATTCTGTGGTTGAGTAGAAAGTGGACGAAAATTTACTTACACTTATGCACAGTTACTCACATTACTACGCTTTTAAAAATGTTATTACTGTTCACGGGAATTAAAATGTCAAGTCATCGGTTCTGTGAACAGATGATTAAATATTTAATATCTACAAAGTCATAACAATGTTTCCTACATACTGCCCCCAAGAGACTCCTTAGGACACACGAGAGGAGTTGGCATGCTGTGACCACTGTGCACAGGTTCTGGAGGGTCTATGTTACATCAGTAAAATGATAATGACTCAGTCAAGATGTAGCTGACTCCAGGACACTGATCTTAATCAGAATGTACAAAGATATGTCAGCTTTCTGTGATTAAACAATTTGTCAGTTCGATCCCCAAAACGATCTGTGCATCTATTGCTCTAGCAAAAGCACATAACTCCTACACATTTGCTTCCACAGCTGAAATATCTTATTGAAAGCAGTCATTATCTTTGTAATTTACTTCTGAACTCTTCAGAGACACCATCAGCTGAAGCAAGACACTTCTGTCTGAATATTGCTTTCTGAGCCTTTTGTTAAGGTGGAAGAAATTTGAGAAAAATAATTTCAGGCTTTCCCTGTTGATTTGTTCTGTGCATATGATAACACTTCATAAAACCTTGGGTCACTGCTCCTTGTTTGAGGTGGATCAAGTTTTCATCTTTCCTCAGTTCCACATCAGAGGAGGAAAAAAACCACATTGAAAACAGCAATATTAGTCACAGAAATAATTTTGAGTGGAACTAAGGGCACACACAGCATTTGACTCTCATTTTTGGAGCTCCCTTGAGGGCACTATGCCTCTGGCCTGCACACCCTTCTGTAAGGATTATCCAAAAAGCAACAAAGGTTAATGTTCCATAATACAGATAACTTTCCTCCTACCACCACAATGCCTTTTAACTAGGTAACAGTAAGCAAGTAAACCCATGTCATCTTGGAGCAATCTATGTATCCCTGTGTTACATCTGCAGTTTTAATGGTACACACTGTAACTCTTATTCACAGATTGTGCCCAGAAATTCACAGAAGCATGGAACCATTAAGGTTGGAAAAGACCTGTAAGATCAACAAGTCCAGCCTTTGGCCAAACACCATCATGGCTCAATACACCATATTGTGAACTGCTACGTTCACTTGTTTTTTTGAACACTTTCAGGAATGCTACCTCAGTCACTTCCCTGTGGAGCCTGTTCCCATGCTTAACTACCTTTTCAGTGAAGAATTTTTCTGAATATCCAACCTGAACCTCCTGTGATGCAACTTGAGGCCACTTCCCCTTGTCCTATCACTAGTTGCCTTGAAGTAGAGACCAATTCCCACCTTGCCACAACCTCCTTTCAGATAGTTGTATAGGGCAATAAGGTCTCTCCTGAACAACCCTTGTGCCTGAAGCTGCTCCTCATAGGATTTACATTCCAGGACATTCAGTGATAGACAATTTAATTACAACTTTCCACTTAGTCGTAGCTATGCTAACTTGGCACTATTAACTTTTGAGAATCCAAAACCAAAAGGGCTTGATGTCACATCTATAGGAAGAAGATAAATAACAGAAGATTGGTCTGCAGGAGCAATTCCTGCCTGCTGTATAAAACATTTTGTCCCTATTAAGGCCAATTTTCCATACAGGAGTGAAACACTGATGGCTTCTATACAATTTCTTTATTTCAAGACATGGCTTAATTACTACCTGTTGCAACAACTACTGTAGGCAGATGAAAACATGCAGAAAACAATGCCCTGTAGAAGCACAAAACAAAAAAACAAGGCAAAAACATTAATAAGAAATTGCAACATTATTCATTGTAATTTTTACTCGATAACCACTGCTCTTAAGTAATGAAAAGCTCTGATCAGACCATTCAAAATACCAACAAACCTTTGGTTTTGGAACTGAGTATCAGAGGAGGCAGGGAAAATCTTCCAGAAGTAGGTGTCTCAATGAAATATGATTGTTGCCCCTAAAAGCAGGGACAAAAGGTGATGGAAAACCTGGCAATAGAAATTCCTAAAGCAAGACTGAATGTAGCACAAGCAGTACTGTAATAAAAAACAGAGTAATGCTCCAGACCACTGGAGAACATCTAGAAGTTATTTCCAACACCAAGTAATTCAAGTGGCAATAACATCGTTCAGTTAACAGATGTCTCATGACATCTAATCACTGAAACAAAGTTAATCCAAGAAATTGTTCCACATTACAGAAACAGTTTATTCATTTGACAAAAACCAAAGACCCTTCCAGCTGAGTTCAAGCTTACTTACTGTTATGCCAGCATACAATCCTCTACAAATAATAGTCCAGGATTAAAATCTCAAGCATTATCATCAAATTTTAAGATAATTACATGTTTCTTAAAATTTTATGGAATTAGGAAAAATAAAAATTGCAGATACAAAGTATATATTTTATAAGGAATTATTTAGAAAGGTAAGTTACACCTAATACTGATCTTTTTTGTAGCACTTCTAATGCTGAAGCCTACTGACTTCTAAACATAAAACACTATTTCCTTTCACATTGTTTTTTGTCAGTTCTGTAGATTCAGAGATGGTAGTTCTGTAAAACCCACCTGTATTTTCACAATAGGCTGCATCATCCAAAAACTATGCAATACACTCCCATTTAAACACTACTAAGTGATCACAAGTCAGAAGTTCCCACTCTATAGGAATTTCAGCCAGAGCTTGCTACGAGCATTACAATATTTCGAGCCATGTACTTGACTCTTGTAGTGCTACCCCAAATAAAGAGCATGAATACAAATTCTCTCCCTACACTGAGCAAACAAATACTGGCCTATTGGCTACAAGACAATAAAATACAATTTTTATGGGTTATTTTGTTAGTTCAGTTCAAATCACAATGAGCAGATGAAATTGTAACTATCTTCAAAACACATTTCCACAGAGAGAGGGAAAGAAAATAGGTTTCCATGGTTACTTTGTTAACCATCTCCATTTTGCTATTTACATATTTTATAAACAAGACACTATAAACAAGAAGAAATGAAATATTTATTAAGATCTACATCACAGAAACCTCCTACCATATGTCATGCCTGTTTCAACAGCTGACTTTCCAATAAAGCCCTAAATGACACACTGACATCTACTAGTTGCTGTTGCTATCAGGTATGTTATACAGGACAAACTCCTATTGAACATGCACAGAAGAAGCTCTTGACCAAAGTTCACTCACTAATATTTCATAATTAATTTATTTTCAGTAGAAAATGATGCCTTGCCTTGAAACCAATGATAAAATTGCAGGTTTCGCACCTTTAAGTAAAGCGCCTTTCTTGGCTATCAGCTACAAATTACTGATCACCAAAAGCTGCTCTCCAGCTCTATCTGATTCAACAGCTGCAGCTTTAATCATTTACTTCCACTGCAAAAGAAGTTTCTCCTGTCTTGAGTCATCACTCTAAATGAAAGGTTAATTCTGCATACAGCACTTCTCAGCAAAAATGTCATCTAAATCAGGTCATTTTTATTTTGATTTCCTATCAACTTTTATTTTAACCAGGCTTCCTACTGCTTGGGGAAGAAATGACAAGTAACTGTGATACTGCTAGTACTGGGAAGGCTCCAGACTCACCTTTAAAAGCTCAGAAGTTTTATATGGAATACTCAACATGGAAAATTCTGGAGGCATTTTGGAGTTCTTGGTATTTAGATATCAATCTCATTAAGTCAAGAGGGAGCACTTGGCCTTAGGTCCCATATGCACATCCACCACACAGGGACAAAGCTTCACTCCAATACTGAAAGCAGGCCTACAGTCCTCAGGACTGCAGGTCTCAGGAAAAGGTGATATCTAGATACATAGAATCATTGGCTGGAAAGACTCTTAAGATCATTGAGTCCAACCATTAACATAACGCTCCCAATCTGACCACTAAACCATGTCCCTAAGTACCCGTTCTGTGTCCTTTAAACGCCTTCAGGGGATGGTGACTCAAGTAGTACAGTACAGTCTATTTAAGTCGCATTCAAAGACAGACTTTTTTTTTTTTTTTTTAATAAGCAACATTTTTCCTGCTGTTTCCAAGCCAAAAAGTGTCCTGGAAACTGTTGTGTAGCTTAAGCACTACCAGCCTGTCTACCATCCTACCGGCAAACTTCTGTATTTCACTGTTGCTGCACGTTTGCAAAAATTTCTGTCAGTGAACACATTCGTTATTCTGTTAGACAATTTGTGAATACTGCAGAGATCAGCTAATCTCTTTTCCACAACAGGATATACTCTACTTAGATTACTGTAGAACAAGATTTGCTCCTGAGTTGTTCCTACACTGAGGGTATTCAAAAGAGAAAATTTAACTCAGCAGGTCATAGCCTGTCTTGGGTTCCTTTTTCCTTCCATCCAGAAAAGATATTTTATATCTCCATGTGAGTTTGGTGGAACTCAAAGGAAAATACATACCCTGTAGTCTACATTCTAATGTTAGCTCCCTATTGCTAGTCAAAAAAATTCAAGAGAGTATTTAAAACTATTCTGCCTCACTAGGAAGTTGTAAATGCCTAATACGTAATATTTTCAGAGCAATAGTCTAATCCAGATTTGAAAAGCAATTCGTTGTACCAAAATACTAGATACATTTTAAAGTAATCTCTAAATCTACTATAACTGTCTCTGAAAGCACTAGCACATGGAATACTGTTATCCCTATAGCTACAGGAGATAATGTTCATTATATAATACCAGTATTCACAAAAAACTGTAAGGCAATATTTATTGCTTATACATCCTGATTATCTTTACTTCAGTCAAGGTGGAATTCTTTATTTAATGTGTTCTTTTAAGTCTGGGGTTACCTCATGTAAGTCAGGCAAACAAACAGCATTTAACCATTCACACAGAACAGAACAGCAGAGGCTGGTTGGAAAGTAGAGCCAACTTTCCAAGTATCCAGCTACGTTACTTGCAAGAAAATGCTGAATCTTCTCCAGGAGAAAGGATGCAAGAGCCGTATGACATCTGACAGTAAGAATTATCCTTTGGTTGCCATGACCTTAGCTCATCCTTTAGCACTGCATAGAAGTACTGCAGTTACATTTCAGGGATAGAGTAGGAAGCTTCCAACATGTTATTTTACTCTTATTTCAGATAGTAAGAAAAATAGAAGCTTGAAGGCTTTGACTCCTCATTCCTGCAAAAACATAAAAATTCTACCTATTTATTTATTTATTTGTGACCTCTAAGATGAAGTGTGCATAAAATGTTGACTCACGTGGCCTAATTTCCTTAGGAGCTAAGGAAGGAGTGTTTCTCCTTAAATTACATACCATAAAGAGCATATACTTACAAGATGTTAACAGATATATTTTATACATACTTCCTTGATTTTACCTTGGCTGCTGAAAAGATCACTTTTTACTACAATTCTCTATTCACATTTATAATCCATCCAGGTAAATGCAATTAATACCACGTAATAGCTTTTAAGTAAAAAGTCATATTATTTCCCTTTTATACCTTAGATATCTGATAGAACAATTCCAAATCCAATAGCTACTTCCTGTCGTGTTTTTTTATCTGTTCTTGGTGTTACATAAAGTGCTTATACTAAACATCGCTGAGCTTTTATACAGCATTCTTAATCCATAGATCTCAAAGTACTTTACAAAGGATGAGCATTATCCTGCTTCATCTATGAAAAGAAAAATCATGGAAATCTTCAGGGTGAGATTCAGACCTCACCAAATTCCCACAGTCCACACTGAAACTGGAATTGCACCACAGATCACAGTACCATCAGTCAGCCAGAGCAGCATCCACACCTGCAGATGGATTCCAGAGCCTTCCTTAACACCACTGGCCTGCGATTTGCACTCAGTAATTCTACACAGCACTTAGGCATCAATCCAAAGAGAACGTGGCTTTCAATACAGTATCTTATTCAGCTTGACATTCACTAAAACACCTCCCATCTCACATAGGCAGCACTTTTAACCAACATACTCTACCTTTCTCTGGGTATCCTGCTAACATTGCCACCAGTGATGGAACTGAGTCAAGTCCACTATTTGTGCCACTTTACTACTGAAATCAATACTGCTGCAGACAGATACGCTGGTAACAAGGTGTGATGCTGCCACTCAGGCGTATTTTCACCTCCACTCTCAAAATCTGAAAGCACACAATGTGTGGGTAACTAGGTATGAGTTATGAAGGCTCCTGCTTCATGCTTTCTTCTCCTCTTTTAGATTTGTTTCTCCCATTCATCCTTTGCACCTTGCTCTAACTGTACAAATTCTACTAGACTATTCAGAGAATGTGAAACCAAGTACTGGAGCATAGAGGGACAAGGGCTAAAAGCAGACTGAGTACTAAAAACCACACAGGTTAGTAGGGTATCAATCTGATTGAAACTGCTGGACAACCACAGAAAGAAGCAGTAACTCAATCTCCTTCAGTAATGCAAAGGATGTGTTACTCTCTAGACATCTGAGAAAACTTTGTAACTTACAATTTCAGATTAAAAGTTAAGGGATGCATCACCACCACCTTAAAGCCACTTACAGACCCATGTAAGGCAAAGTAAGCTGACCCTGAGCAGAAAGATGTTCTAAATTCTTTTGTGAAGACCATGGCTCTTTGGAACCCTGCAGTCTCCGTAACACTCCACAAAATAAACTAGCCCAGGAAGAGAGAGGCATGCAAACTTTCCTGCCCACAAGGACGAAGGGAATCATCCAATATTCCTCAGTGTTAACCCAGACAGTTTATTCTGAGCAGCTGTTCCTAAAACCCCGTATGTCATACCAACTACCTCCTGTCTGAACTGGTACTTTCAGGAAGACAAGGCACAAAAGCAGAGGAGGTTGTATAACAGACTGCATCTTCTCGGATGCACTTTTCCTAGAACGAGACCGTCTTCCCAAAAACACAGAGCTGTCCTCCGGGGCTCCCACGTCGTTCCCCAAACACCCGCCGGGCTCCAGGGGCCGCCGGGCCCGGCCCGAAGACACGGAGCCGGCGGGGCAAGGGCGCCCCCCCGCGGCCGCGGGACACGCGAGCGCCAGCCCCGAGGGGAGCGGCTCCCGCGGCTCCTCCCGCGCCGCCCGCCGCTCCCGATTCAGCCCCAGAAAGCCACTGGAAAGGAAGGACTTATTTCCTCCGGCACGAGGAAGGTTCTTTCTCAGCAGGAGGTCGGACGGGAAGCCCAGGGATGTGGCAGGGCACGTTACAAAGAGTTCAGTCTGTTCTTTCCTCTGCTGCATCCAACTAACGCGCCAGAAGCCAGAGTAGAAAAGAATTGCTCTTTCGATCCTGTTTTTTTTCCTGACCCGATCTACAGCTTAACAATTCTGATACAACCAGTACATGGCTTTCTGAAATAACATCTAAAAAGTAAGACATGAAATAACTTGGAGACTTGAAGGGTTTGTACCAACCACAGCCTCCTGTCTGGAAGCTGCAATCACGTCTCCTGGCATGCCAAAGTACAAACATGAACATGCAGAAAAAGTCAACATTAAAAGGGTTAAAAAGAATTTATCAAAAGAAAACAAAATTAAGCAGACTTCTGTAAACATACTCTAGGTTATACGAAACTGTTTAGCTTTAACTAAAAGTGTTTGGTGGAACTGGAAGTAGTACATAAACAGTATTTCTTATATAACTAATATTTCTTATATATTCACTTTCTTGACTCTGAAATACAGGTTGCTTCAGTTATAAAGAGATGTAAAGTCTCTTATACTAAAATCACATGTAAACTCCAACCAAATCCTGACACTTCCAGTCAGAGTCAGGGACAAAAAAGTTCCTGTGACAATTTCCTGGACTATATAAAGAATAAATTCAGAATCCTTACAATCTCAGTTGGTTCAAGACTGCTGGGCACACACTTCCTTCCTTTATATTTGAGTACAGCCTTTGATGCAGCTCCATTAAAATACTCAGTAAAATTATTTAAAAACAGCCTGAAATAAATCTCTAAATACTTCATGTTTCACAAATGGTGTATTTCTTGCTCATAGATAGTAATTCAAACACTCAAAACAAAAATAACAAACTGTTTAATTCACAGTTGCAACACAAACATGATGAGATCTGTACATTGTTAATCCCAACTTCCCCACTCCAACAGTTTAAATTAAATGTCACATTTACATAACATTCACATGAAGATTCAGTTTTGTTTATACAAAACCCAGTCTTATTTTTGCAACATGTTAAATGCTAATTCATTATATAACAACAGATAGTCTGCTTTTTTAACAAAACAAAAGGTTTAATTTTGAGAAGGGTTTGAGAGACCGCAGTTGCTCTGAAGCAATTCAGCACCTAGTCTTCATTACTGTTACATCAAAGCTTTTGTGTTTGTTTGTTTGTTTTAAAATAAACGAGGTCTGTGGGGCACTATCCCACTCCAAAACAGATATCCCAACTGATTTTATACATCCTGCTCAATCGTACAGTTCATACTTATGGCCAGTATACACACAGCAGAACAGTCACAGAGCCTTCCAACGCAACCCACTGGAGTTTCAGCAGTGGTAAGGCTGGATCTTGTAGCTGGGAAAACTTTAGAAGAGTCCAAGCACTATCCAGCTTGTTGTTTGGGTTTTCTTTCTAATATTACTTCAGTGCTATCACTGCTTTCAACACAGACGCAATTAGACCAGCACTGACCCTGTCAAAAACTGGCAACACCAGCAAACATTGCAAGACTTCCAGCACATCTGAAAGCAGAGCTCACAGGAGTCTGCAATGCAGCTGGATGTAACTGTAGTATTTTATAAAAAGAGCTATATTTTTCAGCTCCTCCATGCAGATGTCTCTATGGATGGATTGACTGCTGTTCTGTTCTGTGTTTTAGAACCTTAAAATGACTTTGGCAGCCCTAAAATGACCTTAAGGTCCCACATTGAAAGTAACTTTAAAACAAGAAAGAATTCCTAAGTTAATACCCCTACTTCTTTATAGCAATGAAATAAATACTTTAACCTTAAAATTACTTATTTGACACAGTATTAGACAAAAATAATCAAATCTACCGATTATTACAGTTACATTTACTAGCAGCAACAGTGCATACTTTGTTTAATATGTGCTAAATTATTCACAAAATTTCAAGTATCTACAAAAGCCTTCCCCAGCACAACACATGTACATCGCAAGATTCACAACAGATGGCAAAAATCACCTTTTGTTGTTCTTAGCTCCCCAGCTAAACAAGCGGGGCTTTTTTTTTTTTTCCCCAAAGGGGTCTTTCTGTAATGAAATGTATAAACAGCCTGTTTCTGTGTTAGTCTGCTAAAATACTGCTTCTGCTACTTTCACTGATTTTATCTGTGCTGCTCTAGAGGAGTACAGAGATCCAAGGGAGTCAAGATCTGTGAGTACTTGCTAGAGTCTTGTGTCTTACTAGTCCTTGCCTGGTTTAAAGACTAGGGATGGAAGGCAGTAAGTACCTGAAAGAGAACACAAGTAGAGCAGTTGCACGTATTCTATGTACAATGGTCCCACCTGCATGTAACAACCTAAGCACCAGCATCACTATATCCTTCCCCAGGAAGCATACCAGTTGATTTAAACAGGATAATGCATCTTTGGAATTTTTTACACTATATTACTTTGATGATTAAAGACAGACATAAATTGTTTTCCTTCATCCAGATATACTTCTGCTTAATTAATACAGCACTAATACTACTATCCCAGCACTGTGCCAAGTAAGGAAAAATGTGATAGAGACATAAAATTGTCATAGACACACCACAGGTTATACTAACAAAAAGATGACTGTTTACAGAATAAACTAGGTTTGAAAAGACCTTTGAGATCATCAAGTCCAAACCATTACTAACACCACCTCATCAACTAAACCACTAAGTGCCTCATCCAGTCTCTTTTTAAACAGTTTCAGGGATGGTGAATCCAACACCTCCCTGGAAACGGCAAACTACTCTTTTTGTGAAGAATTTTCTCCTGATATCCAGCCTAAACTTCCTCTGATACAGCTTGAGACCGTGTCCTCTCATTCAGATACTGGTTACCTGGGAGAAGGGACTGATGGCCACCCGGCTACAACCTCCTTTCAGGCAGCTGTAGAAAGCATTAAGGTCTCCCCTGAGCCTCCTCTTCTCCAGGCTAAACCCCAGCTCCCTCAGCTGCTCTTCACAGGGCTTGTGCTCCAGCTCCTTCACCATCCTTGTTGCCCTTCTCTGAACATGTTCGAGCATCTCAACATCTTTCTTATACTGAGGGGCCCAGAACCAGACACAGCACTCAAGGTGCAGCCTCACCAGTGCCATGCACAGGGGAACAATTACTTCCATGGTCCCACTGGTCACACTATTCCTGATAAAGGCCAGGACACCATTGGCCTTCTTGGCCACCTGGGCACACTGCTGGCTCATGTTCAGTTTTCTGTCAACCAGTACTCCAAGGTCCCTTTCTGCCTGGCTGCTCTCCAGTCACTCTGTCCCCAGCCTGTAGCATTGCATGGGGTTGTTGTGACCAAAGTGTAGAATTTGGCATTTAGATTTGTCTCATGTCATTGGATTCTGCCAATCTATCCAGTCTGTCAAGGTCCTCTGCAGAGCCTTCCTGTCTTTTAAACACTTTTTCCCATCTTGGTGTCATCTACAAACTTACTAATGATGGACTCAATACCCTCATCCAGATCATCAATAAAGATTTTAAACAGGATTGGGCCCAACACTGGACCCTGGGGGACCCCACTAGTGAAGACTGTCATCTGGATGCAGCACCATTCACCACCACTCCCTGAGCCCGGTCATCCAGCCAGTTCTTAACCCAGCTCAGAGTGCACCTGTCCAAGCTGTGGGCTGCCAGCTTTTCCAGGAGTTTGCTGAAGTCCAGGTAGACTACATCCACAGCCTTCCCCTCATCCATCACATGAGTTACCTGGTCATAAAAGGAGATCAGGTTGGTCAGACAGGACCTGTCCCTTCTAAATCCATGCTGGATCCACATTTACTCAATAGGACCCATAAAAACACAGGCTACATGTAAAAGTCAAATATATCTGTTCTTACCAGTCCTTCAGGCCTCTCAGGTAAAGCAGTACAAAGCTTTGGCAATGCTGGTTAGGATTAACCTCATTTGGAATCGACCAGCCAAATCCACACAAAGCAGAAATTGCTCCTTAGGGCACCAATTTTTTCTCAAGGCATCTGAAGGAAAGTGAGGGGCAGCACTGTGGCCATTTTTTATGGCAAAAGACTGAGGTTACATGCTGACTAAAAGCACAGCCTGAAAAAAAGTCCCGAGATTAAAAGCTAATAAGGAACTACTAGGTAGACAGCAAAAGGGTGCACAGGGCACTGGAAGACAAAGTTAATGTACTTGTACCCATATGACCTATAAGAAACAAGTGGCCTATTGGTGTGAATGACCCCAGAACCACACTCAGATTTCTGTTCTTGAGAAAACACTTTGGGGTTAGCTCCAGAAGACAGTTTGGACACATACTGTTCCAAAAGTTGGGATTGTTCAGCCTAGAGAAGATAAGGCCTCCAGGAAGACCGTACTGTGATCTTGAAAGATCACAATACTTACAGGGGGCTTACAAGGAAGATGGGGACAGACTTTTGAACAGGGCCTGCTCCAACTGGACAAAAACAGCCTCCCATAATCCTACCTCTTCAGTTACAGATTACATCTGTAGATTCAAACTGATGTAAGGAAGGAATTTTTTATTTCAATCAGGGTGATGAAACACTGGGAACAAGTTGCTCAGAGAGGCAGGAGATGCCTCATGCCCAGAAACATTAAAGATCAGGTTGGACAGGGCCCTGAGCAATCTGACCTAGCTGAAGGTGTCCCTGCTCATTCCAGGGCAGAGCACACTAGATCATCCTTAAGAGCCCCTTATAACCAAACCTACTCTATGATTCTATGATTTGCCTGCTCTGCGGATGACTAGGTGACCAAGCCACAGAGTCAACCAAAAAGCCAAACTTCTTGACAAAGCAGAGAAGAAAGAATGCATCTTTTATGACTTTTTAGCTAGCAGTTTCAAAGGTGGAGGCATCTATCCAAATACCTTTATCACTACTGTTGCAAGAAAAGAAGAATCTCATTAATACTGTGCTGCCCAGCACAGCTACAGTATACAAGAAGACCAACGGTATTTTATAGGCAGCTACACTCAAAGCAGCAGCAGAGACCATACAGCCCAAGACAGGGCTGTGCATCACACTGCACCTCATACGGAATCTGTCTGGCTGTTACAGCCGAGACTCAGCACTGAGCTTACCTAGCAGTGGAGTTAGAGAACTGTTGCACCACGTGCTGTCTTTCCAAGACCTGTGTGCACTAAAGGGGAACTCAGAAGTGGTGGGTTTTATTATTGAAGAGGGTTTTTTTTGGTTGCATTGAGGTTTTTTGTTGTTTGGTTGGGTTTTGTTGGGGGCTTTTGTTGGGCGGTTGGTTTTGTTTGTTTTTGTTGTTTTGTTTTTTTTTTTCCCTCAACACAAACAGTGATAAAAAAGAGGTTTGGGTTTATTTAAGTAGGAGCCTAGATTTCTTTGGCTTGGGATAGCTTGAAGACATGCCATGCTTCACCTAAGAAAACTAGAAGAGGGTGATTTTCGGGTGATTTTCAAGTTTTGTATTTGAAAAACCTTTGCACCAGGGAACAAGCTAAACCTAAATAAGAAAAAGTAATTGCAAACCACGGGATGAGCTGAGAGCACTAACAGATGGACACCTTTGGGAGACACTAGGGGTGGGTGGTCCTGCAGCTCTCTTCAAAGCCAGATCTGTACTGAAATGAGTATGATTCACACTTTTTCAAAGGCACAGCAGTGCTGAAAGCACAGAGATTTTTCAAAAGAATCTTGCCTGCAGGAACTGTCATTCTTCACCACTGCCCTCATCAGTGCTGCCCTAAAGGAAGCACTGTTTGGCATTAGGACAGTAAATATTCTCACAAGTTCACAGTTTTATTTCATCCAATGTCCTGTCCTCAGCATTGGATGAAGTGCCTGGATAAAACGGCTTCAGTGAGCAGAGTTCAGTGTTGCAAAGAGCAACGGGCAGCCTCTCTTGCTCTTTTCCCCTCTAGACTGCTTGCCCAAAGGCTATTTCGGTGTATTCTTAACTCTGAAAGTACACCCATTGCTTCATTCTGAGAAGGTTCAGATTAAGGAGAAAAAGGGTTGTTTTTCCTGTAGTCACATTGGGCAAATATTACTATAGTGCTCATGTGCTTTAAATACACAATGAATAATTCAACTGATCATAGAAGTAGTAACAACTAGTTTCTTTTATATCATTGTGTGAAAACAGAGGGCACATGAATTTCCAAGTACAGTAGTATAAAACTCATGAGTACTATCCAATCCCAGTTTTCATCACAAGTGTCCTAATCTTTCCCCTGTCAATTTCCAGGATCCCTGCTTCAAACGTGATGGTACAGCTTACAAATGTCCAAAACCCAGACCCCACATACTCAGTTGCACTTTACTTTCACAAGCAGTAGTCCCATGATGCCACCTGATTTCAGCATGCAAGTACAGTGATTAAAAAATCTAGTCCCAGAATCCAGTGCAGAACAATACATTATTGGCTATTACAGTACAATATGTACCTAGCAATAACACACTTTAAAAATCCCATATTTTGAGCTTTTGAGCTATCTTAAAAACAGTATCAGCAGTACAGTTTGAGACATAGAAAATAATTATTATCCACCTATCTATTTCTTTCTAAGAACACAAAAAAAAAGCATGGTTGTAATTCTCTATAATACTTTGTGTCATGCTTCACTTGGGGAAGCCACTGTTTATGCCAGCCTGGTACAGTTCTAGTTCTTTCAATCAGCATTTAATTAGGCAGATTGTCCTTTTAGCAGAGACTATTTTTAGTTTTGTTGGCCCCAAATTTTTTATTTGCAAGTGTCACACAGGGCTCCTTGTTCCAAAGCATAGTGGCATTACTATATTTAAAAAAATATATATATATTCTCTAGAGCATTTTAAATCCCAATTCAGAGATTTTCAACATTTCCTGCAACTCAGATTTGTGTAGTTTTGTTTGAGTCCAGGAGGAGTTTTTCCCCCCCACTGTTTGTATTTCATACAGAAATTGAAACTAAAGAAGATTGTTTATGACAGATACTTTATGGACACAGAAGGAGACAATCTGCAAGTTATCAGGAACAGAGACTGTCTAACTAGCCAAAAAAAGGTAACAATTTTGTAAAAATCACAAGACAGACAAACAGAGATTAAAACCAAGTCCTCTGTTTCCTAAGTCTTAAGTCATCCATAGTCATCTGCCAAAATGTTTTGGTTTTTTTTTAGTTAGGGAAACACAGCAAAACTCATTAAACTACAACAGGAGGGAAAAATATTTCCTCCTTAGCAGTGCAGTTTCAGAGTTTGGTTCCCCAAGTAGTTAACAGAGGTAGGTAACAGACTGAAAATGAAGTAGAGTAAAGCTGAGGTTACACCACCACACTGTACAGGACACAGCTGGCTTTGAAAAAATGATACATTAGTCCAAGATGACATTCCACTTATTTGAGGTCCACAGCTACTTGCAGTTCAGGATCATATAAGCACATAACTCAAATACTACATCCCCACAGCATGTAAAACAATGCCATATGAGAGAACAGTATCTTACTGCATTCTTTGTATAAAGCAAATGAAAACATTTTATGGCAGAAGCATTACCAGGGACTGAAACTTAGTACATCAACGCTTACCATGAATCTGCTCTTGGTTAAGTGGTTGTGCACATTCCCAGGAGACCTTCTTGTGCACTGTATTTCCTTGATAACAGTAGTATAGTCTTAATATTATTATTTCAATTGCTTATATGATTACATTAAAAAATCTGCTCATCACAATACAGATGCAACTAGTCTGTAGAACTGATACTAAAACATATATATTCAGTTGTCTAAAAACTCTGAAACACACACATACAAATATATTCAGCAATATTGACACTATAGCTTTAATGAAGAGAGCTGTCTGGTAAAATCTGTCAAGTCCCATGCAAAGAAATACACAAAATAACCCTCATTTTGCAGAGCCTGTTGCTCAAAGGTTATGAGATATCAGGAAGTGTGTTTGTCTGTGCAACCTGAAAACAAACCTGATTTTCCCTGTGACAGAGGTTTTGTGTCATTTTGTATTTTTATACCCTTTGTATTATTTTCGAATTGCCACCCAGACCTTGGACAGAAACTACCATTTCTTCCTGGTTTTGGTTGTGGTACTAACAATTTGGAGAATCCGAGAACATCACTTACAAGCAGATAAATGCTCCTTAGGCATTTATGATTCTGTCTCCAGCTGTATGCTTCTTTTACTAGCTACAGTCAAGAGCAAGTAGCAGGGGTCTGAAAACATTAGAAAATACATGCTTCGAGTGAGTGACCAGAGGAGTAAAAAGTAATGAGGAGTAATCAACTTGTTAGAGCTCAGGGAGTCTCTGAACTGGTGCCAAAAAATCACTGCATTAAGGGCATAAGGACTCATTTGTAGAGACTTAACACAGTCTTTATGCAGGAAATAGGACAAAGTAGCCCAAAATAATGAGTCCAGTAGCAAGGCCAAATCAATGCAAGCCTAACATCACCTGATCCTTACAGTGGGACCCAAGCAGCATACTCTGCCTCACACATACTGGGTTCATTCCAAGGTAGAGTTCTTCATTGACAGATACTGCAGCATTTTAGTCTAGTTAATTCTTTAAGTGCCCAAAGACCATGACAAAATTCACCTTTCATGACACACATTACAATCCTTTGCCAAGATCAGTAGATAGTAATAGGAACTTTATTAACAATGAAGGCAAACACATTCTTGGTGAATACATATGACTTTGCCCACATAAAAAAAGACCAGACAACAAAACCAGTTCCTCAGTGTACCAGCCAAACGTATTAACTTACTTCTTGTTGAAATGCCATGCTTTAATCACTTCATTCCTCTAAATGTCAGCAAGGCGAAACAATTATTCCACTTTCCTTATTCATCTTCAGAACATAGTCTATGTCACACATTGAATCAATTCAATTGAAAGTTTTCTATTGAGAATATCTAACTCCCCTTCACATTCACAATTTTCTATAAAATTCAAGCCCTTATTAGAAGGTATGAGGGTACTTGGGTTACCAGTGGAAAATACTTTTTGAAAGCTTTTCTTCAGTACAAGAAAAATAGAAATTTTTTCAGGAATGAATGGAACATTGCCACTGAAATTTACGGAGTCAAAGTTTTTGTGAAGGACACCTGAAGGTCTTTCTTAGCGAGCAAAAATAAGTACATACCCAAGACAAATATTTAAAGTGTCTCAAATATATAAACAGAAGACAAAAGAGGACCTTGCCATAGAAAATATAAAGTAGTATTGAATTCCTGTGGCCATTTCCACTCATAACAGAAGTGCTTTTTAACATATTTGCTCGTTTTTGTTGGGACAGAGTTAATTTTTGTCATAGTAGCTAGTAAGGGCTAGTTTTGGATTTGTGCTGAAAACAGTGTTCACGAAAACACAGGGATGTTTTTTGTTACTGATGAACAGCACTTCTATACAGTCAAGGCCTTTTTTGCTCTTCATCTCACCAACAAGTAGACTTGGGGTGCACAAGGAATTGGGAGTGGACACACTTGGGACAGCCGGCCCAGGAGACAGCTGGATATTCCATACCATATGGTGTCATACTTGGTGTGTAAAGCTGGGGCAAGAAGAAAGCAGGAGAAGGATGTTCAGAGTCATGATGTCTGTCTTTCCAAATAACTGTTGCACATAATGGGGCCCTGCTTTTCTAGAGACAGCTGAACACCTGCCTGCCCATGGGAAGCCCTGAATGAATTCCTCATTTTGCTTTGCTTGCACATGTGGCTTTCACATTACTTATTAAGCTGCCATTATCTCAACCCATAACTTCTCTCAGTTTTCTCCTTCCAGCTTTCTTCCCATCCCAGTGCAGGGGAAGTGAACACATGGCTGTGTGCAGCTTGGCTACCAGCTGAGGTTAAACCATGACAATACAGAATTGCAATTCAAAATAAGTATTAGCTTACCTGACCAGAAAGTGATGCAGCCCAACGTCAAAACTTCTGTAAGAAAAAAGATCCACCATATTTTAATTATTAAAAAATACTACTCTGGTGGGTATTGTACAAACACTATATCAAAAAAACACCACCAAAGAAATATGAAGTTGGGAGAATTGATAAACTAGAAGCAAAATTGTAATACACAATTTTCTGTCTGTAATGACATATGGTATTTAAGATGATCATCATATGGAAAGATGTAGGCACATATTAAAAAGCTCACAATTCCTTGTTGGAGTACTTAATAAAAAGTATTAACATTCAGAATATTATAACTCACATAAAGCATAAATTGTGTATATTCTGTTACTGGAAATAACGTAAGCACCTTCATGACCAGCAAGTCTGTACACTTTGTGTCACATATAAGTACATCCCATGAAAAACTACTGTGGAATCCTTTCTTTCCCCTTGTCTGCTCTGTACTGCACTAAAGTTCAAGGGACAGCTGTGAATTCTCTCCATTAAAAAAAAACCCCTTTGTGCCTCCTTCAAAAATAGAATATATCAAGAAGTGGATCTTGCAAGTGTTTTCCACTCAGATTGGTGAGGAAATTAACTTTGAGGACTTGTGACAGTAAGTACAAGTTAGATCACATTAAATTACAAGAACTGTGTCTGAAATCTTCAGCATTAGCAACATACATTGACAGTAACTGTCAGTGTTTCTTTCCCTTTTCCATTTCCTCCATCCCTCAGACAATTCAGAAGAAGCAAGCTCACAAACAATGTACTAGCAAATCTTTGATGCTACAGGAAGGTACCTGCTGATTTGAGACATTTACCTAGCATCTTAAGTAGGTGCCAGTTTTATGTGAGTATCAATATAATTCCAGATTAACTGTGTGCATAACAGCACAACTGGAAAACACAAGTGTCTTGCTTCCAGTGCTGAACTTGCTTTGAAACTTGCTTACATTTCAGGTACACAGAAAACATTTTGGCATATATCCTAAGCTCTTGAGCATTCTGTTCCAAAATACCTAATTGGTCACTTTGAGTGCAATAGTCTTATTTTAGCAATACTGCTTGCAGTGTGCTGCTTTCTAACTGAAAGAGCACAAGAATTCATCAGATAGTTAATGGCATCCCGACAGCAGCAGATAAATAACGAGCTGTAGAAATTCTAGGAGTTAACAGGGAAGAAAATTCCACTGCTTCAGCTGAGAGGAGCAAATTTCTCACTTAAAAGCTGACTTACAACAGGAAAACATTCTGCCAGGAACTTGTACCTGGTCATCATTAAACCTGTATTTTTCACATAGCTTTCCTGAAATCATTCCCCATTTTATATTATTGTTACATTACAGTACAATTAAACTGCACAAAGTGCATCCAGCTATCTTTCTTCCTCCTGCCTGGACACATTCTGTAATTTGATCCCCCTCTCTTCACTAAAATATTCTATATTGTACAGACAGTCTTCTGTATCAGAGCTGCCCACAGCCTGTTTTTACAGTTCTAAAAATCTCTTCTTCCTAGGACCAAGCATTCAGTGAGTTTGTGCTGGGGGAGAAGAAACTTGTACAGTTTCAGAAGAGAGCTGTATGCTAAACAGCTATCTTGCACATCTTCAGCCAGGCTCATCTTCTCAAGCTCTTCAAGTTATTCTCTGGTGGCAATGATCAATTTAGTACAGTCTCTGAAGGGACAGAAGAGCCAAGTTTCTTGGGGACAGGCATGTGGAGCATAAAAACATCACTGCTTTTCACACAGAACCAAAAGCTAAAGGACTTAGCTTACTACAAGCATGGAAAAGTGAAAGGTCCTGCTAACTTGAGATAAAGCTCAAGGAGGTTAGGGTAGACAAAGGTGAGGCTAAATGGGTTCAGACAGAGGGAAAACAAGATAGTTTGTGTTGCTATCATGACATGCTATCTCTCCCCTCATTTTTCACTCTTTCCAAAAAGCATACTTGCTATTAAAAAGGTTTTCTAAGTTTATTTCATCTGGGCTTTAGGTACTGAATACTTTATGGAAATATTTTATTAAATGTTAAAAATGAACACCCATAGAACACATTTATCAGAACAAATGAAAAGGAAAAATACTCAGAGCCTCACTAGGTACAACCCAGTATACACAGGCAGGGCCTATTATTCCTTGGTTGACTTTGTACTGATACACTTCAAACAGTCTGCCCAAGATCCTGAATTCTAAATAGTGTAAGCAGTCATTAAGATGTAACTGCACCATGACCAGCAGAATTTTGAGAATATACAGCATCATCTGAGTGTGCACCTAGATCTTAAAGACCCCTCAAGACAGTATCATTGATTAGTTCCAAAAGCAAGAACAAGGCCAAACAATTTCAAATTGTAAATGGAAGAAATAGTTGCATTACTTAAGGATATGGATGTTGTGTACATACATCTAGGATGATGCATAGAAACATTCTGCAAGGCAAAAACACTGAAGAGAGGATCATGGGAGACTGGTTTTAACAAAACGCTACTATACTTTTGACTGCACTGCTTGTTCATATTTAAATACATACTGCAGTTAAGGCTACAAGTAAAGTGAAAATACAGTGAAGTAGCAATGGGAATAGATCTGGTAGATGCATCTTTTCCCAGATGGAAAAGCTAAAAAGAAGTAAAGATGGTTTGTAGAACAATGTTAAGACTGCAACCTGGGGGTAGAATAAGCAACTTCAAGAAAAAAAAAAAAGAATAAATAATCACAACTTATTTGCATTAAAAATTTCACAGTGATCCCTCCAACATCAGAGGACTACACTACTAGTGTGACAGTGTCCCCCACAACTAACACAGAATTACACTGCACACTAACATGATTATACTCTGTCTATAAAATACATCGATATTTACTTGGCATTACAACATAGTTTACAACCAATTTCACATAGCTTGTTGAATCCTGAGGTTCTCTGCAAAATACATGATTTATCTACTAGTTCTTGCTATTTAGGGTGCCTCAGTTACATAAACGTTTCACAAATGCTTTTAGAAATTCTGTAACAAGCACCATTTTGTAAAACAAATGTTTTCATTAAAATCTAAACAACAAGAGAAAAGACATCCATAGCACCAGTTAGATTCCCTACAGTGTTCAAATATCAGTAGCAATATAGTATTTCAAATTTTTGAGTAGGGAGTAAAATCTATTTTGTCAAAATAGTAATGGTCTTTGAACAGAGCAAAATTTTGCCTAGTCAATGGAACAATAATAAAGGGGAGAATTTCATAGTCATATTACACATTGCACACAATTTGAAAGCTTTTTTAAATAAAAACAACCCAAGTTCTGTTCCTCTGAAGGGCAGTTTTGAATCACAGTTCTGTACACAACTTACATGCTTTGGTTAAGTACCGAATTGTATCAAACCAGAAATCCCACAAATGGTCGTATATATGATCCTTCATAATCAAATCTGTCTTTTCCCAGTATATCAACTACAAATTGGTGACCAACAATGTACATATGCCAAGTCAAAGACCTTTTCCAAAGCACAATTTTTGCAACCTCTGCCTGCAAAGCATCTCTCTCTCTCCTCAAGTTACACTTTCAAAATTATTTCACAGATGTGCAGTTTCTGCTCTGAAAGCCAAATGCATAATGCAACAACCTGCCTCCAAATTTGCATTCAGCACAAACCTAAACAGGCAAAATTAAAAACTTATAAGCAAATGGCCTCCAATGGATTAGTTATGGTCCCCACTTTCCACAAAGGTGTGCCTTCCTTTAATTGAGGTATAAACCCTGGTTTAGACACAGGAAGTCTAGTTCCAACAGAGGAACTGTATGAGCCTTTAGTATACAACATGTAAGGCAGAAATATTCCAGACACCTTAAAAACAGTCATGTTGCCAGTAAACACTTCTGAATGCAGAAAGGAGTGGTGTCACTTCTGTAAGTCAGGAGAGGAGTTCAAGCAGCAGCAGCACCCCATATTTCACTAGAGCAAATAATATAATTGCACTTAGACCTCTTCAAATCCGTTAGCCCAGTTGCCATTTATGGCAATGATGAAATCCAACAAGTGGGTTATTTATTATGGTTTTAGTACTCTGGATATTCACCATCTCCAAAATAGCATTTTAGTTGCTGCAAAGTTTCAACAATGGTTCTTTGACATTCCTTTTCAAGTGTGGCTAAACTTGACCTTAGACAGTCTAAATCCTTCCCATATCCTCCCAGTAGCCTGCCCTATTCAATTGTAGAATGGTGTTTGCAACACCAGCACTTCCATTAGCTGCCTTTGTAAATAAATATGGCATTTAGTCTGTGAGCTGCTAACCAGGAGTCTCTCCCACAACAGAACATTTCACACTGGAGACTGAGAGGCCATTGAATAACAGCTGCTTTCACTGACCCAGCACTCAAGTTGCTTCATTGTCCCTCAGTCTCAAAACAGTATCTTACAGCAAGGATATCCAAAAGACTACATCAACAAAAGAACTCCCGACAGATGTCCCACCTTTTTGCTGTTCCAAATTACTTTTCTGGATTCTCCTGTATCTGTTCCAAATTACTTTTCTGGATTCTCCTGTATCTGCTTATATCTTTTCCAATGCTGCCTGTGGCAACCTCCCCAGCACACAATCCCTCAAAGACGAATGCTTCCAAATTACAAATAATCACAAGTGTGCAATGAAAATCTGAAACCATTTTTAGAGTCTTATCTAAAAATTAAGACTGCCATCTGCTTTCCTGGTAGTGAAGTCTATATGCAGGTTTTTTAAGTGTTCTTTTTTAATGTCTCAATGAACTACGAAACTTTGCTGAAGCAAATCCTGCTGGAGACCGTTTGGCTACCAAGTAGAGTAAGTATTTTCCCAGCAGTGACTGCTCCCAATTGATTCATCATCACCTTCCTTATTAAGCAAACATCTGAGAAAGCCAGCCATATTTTTAAAAGACACTTTGTCTGTCTATAGCTTGCATTGATTCAGACAGTTTTCTGCAAGTCTTTCTGAAACCCACACCTCTATAGCAAAGCTTGTCTCTTCAGCAATAAACAGCACAATTTTCCTGTAAGCAGCATTACTGCCACCACACTTGGGTACACTATTTAGAAAGCTGATGCACAACTTGAAACAGAAAGACAACAATTGCCACAGAAGATTTTATGGTAGCAATAAATACAGCAGGCAAACTGAAAATACTTGTTTCAAATGCCCAGATTGTTTAGTGTTGCTAGTGTTTAAAATGAAGATAGAAAGATACATGATTAAAAATGCCATTTTCCAAAAGCAAAAATGCTTTTGGACACCGAACCTTTAAGGTTGCATTGTAACATTTTTGGGGCGATTCTTTTGCCACATACAACCACGTTCTTGGAGCTCTTCACTTCAGCCTTTCATTTAGTGCCATACACTTGGTGAATTCCACCCACATACAGATATTAGTCTGCCCACTGATATGGTAGTAGAATTGGAAACAAATACATACAAGGAACTTTTTTGGCAGTCTTTCAAGATAAACAACAAATCCTATCATTTCCTATGCATCTCCATTCTTACCATGCAACATAGAACAAAAATCCTAGCTCAACCCAATGAGAAAATTCCTGCTGAAATGAATTCAGTGTTCTTCTAAATATCAAGACCTTAAGAACTTGCTAAGCCTAGGCCTCAAGCTTCAATGGACTGCCTTTTGTTTGCAAGCTTTGATTTTAACCATCTGCAATGCAGCAAACTAGTAGCAGCTTTCTTTCATTTCAATGTAAAAACACTGCTAAAAGTAAAAAGAAATCTATGCTATTTGAAAGCAAAAATATGAAGACTGTCAAATACTTTTATATCCTATCTTTGACAAAGAATTTCTTGTTACAGTAATAATAAGCAGGATTTGTATATACATGAGGATATCTTTTTATCATATTCTCTGACACTTGCTTAAGGACATACTGGAATTTTAACACTTCATGCTTAGATAAAACACTTTGAAACTCTGTTCTTGTTCTTCCTGGAATGATTCAGCAGTACACCAAATTGTCTTTTGGTTTCCTCCATTATTAGAACAACCAAAGCTGCCTCTGTGTTCAGCCTGTGCTGGATGCCTCCATACAGAGTGCATTACAGCTTGTGCTGTAATGCTCTGCAGCACCAATATGGCCAATGCACAAATATTCACCTTACTTCACAAAAAGAGTACTCTTTATAGATATGGAATGACTTTAAGGTAAAACCCTAAATATTCTGCTTGGAAAGTATTTACTGCATAGCATCACAGGGAGAAGCCAAGGTTTCCTGAAGCCATAAGAATGATGGAAATTCACAATTAAATCCTGACTCCATCAAAATCAGCAGCAAACTTGAATGGAAACAGAAATATATCTGGACTGACTCTGGATGTATTATGCAGGATACAGTCCAATATTAGACACACCTTCATCTCCAAGTATAAAGTATCAGGAAGTCTCAAAGCTTCATCAGTGCAGTTTCATTTATTAGCTGGGATCTCAGGCTGGAGACATGCATGGTAAAAATATCCTACAGGCAGATAGCCAGGAGGACAAAGTTCTTTTAATGACCACATAAAAACATGTCATAATGCTAGTGGCCTCCAGCCTAAAAATTGGATCTATGATCTAGTATGTTTTCTTGCTTTACTTAAATTCAAACACAGAACTTGTATTATATCAGAAAGCCTGAGGAAAGTTTTAATGATTCTAGGCAGTGACTCCCCCTCACCCCTATAATCTCAGTGTTAGTGTAATTTTATATGTGAGAAACAGAATTAATTTATTTTAAAGCCTCTGAAGTAGGCAGACCTTTTGTAATATTACACTGGATCTTGGTGATACAGTTCAGCAGACACTTTCTTAAAAAGAGCAAGTCTCATTTGTATTCTGATAATCTCTCCTACAACCTTTCAGATGAAATATTACTTTAATTTTATATCTTCCCAATTCTTCAAAAGTCTGTGGTAGCTCATAGAGAGTGGATGAAACCTAATGCCCATTAGTGGCAAACTCCCATAGGGTAAGTTCTCCCTCAGTCTTTCTCACATAAGACTTCTGAACTGCAGTGTGATCGTCCAATTACTATGAGATCTCTCTCCTTATTGCAAACAGAACAAACAAGTTTATTAACAGCCATTACTCATTTCCTACAGTAGTTGTGAGGCAGCAGAGTGCCGTTTGCCAAATATGAACAGCAGTAATAGCTTGTAACTATGCAGAGCTCCTATCAAATAAGGTGAAGAATGGGCTTCACAGGTGATTAGCAGTAGGTGGGCTTAGCTTGATTGTTAAAAAAGCCCAGCAATTTCAAATTACAGTAACAATGCAGTCATTACACAAATAGATTCACAATAATTATGTCATTTAGACCCAAGAAGGATTAGGGTGCTTCATTACTGCGCCTCTTTTTACACTCCGAAGAAACAAATAGATTTTTTTTCCTCTACTGAAGAGATTTAAGAAGGCTCATAAAGCTTTAATATAACCAGCAAATCGAGCTGTACAGTAGGTAACTGTAGCATAATTTAGCTGACATCAAAAGCAGTTAAATCTCTGGTCTCCATCAGTGACAGAATGACTAACCAGTCCAGAACTAAAGTCTTGCATATATTCAGGTGACATGTTATATAAAATAATGTGTCACAGAGCAGTACTCTGCTTTAAGCATCACAACAGTTAATGAAAAATACAATAAATCAAGGAGAGCATTATTTTTCAATTTTAGAAACAAGTTATTCCACCTCTAAGAACATGCAATAATTCTGCAATTAAATGCCCAACATCGAGGCAAGCAGCTGAAGTATTTTGATATTGGAAAGCAGGTGTAACATTTAAAAAGTTACATATAACTCCACAGCCTTTCTAGGGAGGGTTCTCCTCTTCAAAAGTCCACCCTGACTACAGGTGTCACTCTGCACAGTAGCTGTATATTTAACACCAAATCATACTGCTTAGGGGTGCCAAGGGGTTGTAGGTGACAAGGACATATAGGGAAACCTGCTTTACATTTAACCCTAGTCCTTACCTACCCTTTCCTTTCCAAGACTCACACCCAGAATCCTCAAAGACCATAAAAAGGTTCTCAAGACCAAAACCTTTTAACCAATAAGCATTTTAAAGCACATCATCCACCCCTCTATGCAAACTCTAGCTTTCCATGTTGAAACTGTTCCTACACATGTTATTTCTACTACTGATTTGGGATCTAAGTCAGTGTACTTGCACAGACAGGACACACAAACTGGATCTTATGACTTCACAGTGTTAAAAGTCCACAAACAGACTTCTGCACCCTTTGACAATATTGATTTATTCTACTCCTACTTGTCAATACAGTTTTCCCTTACTCATAAGCACTAGGCCATTTTAACATTACTTAGTCCAACTATCCTTTTCAATCATCTTTTTTCATATTTAAGGTCTTTCTAGAGTAGGAAAAAGGTGACTTTTAATTTTGAAATAGAAATGCTGCAGCATTAAGATTAAAACCAGTGAGAAACTGGATAATTAAAGGACATTATTTTACCCGATACACCGTCTACAACACACTGGACAACTTTTTCCCTTGAAAATATCAAAAGGTGGATATATGGCAGAGGAGACACCTGAACTCCAGAGGAAAGGGAAACATGGATGTTTCTTGTCTCCGAGTTCCTTTCTTGTTCCTTTTCTTGTCTCTCATTTCCAGCTGCTATGTACTGCCCATCACAGGCATCAAAAACAGAGCTGCCTATGAATGAACTATAGGATAAACACAAATCACCTGAAAACGTATGATCCTCTTGGAGGATTCATGCTGAATTTCTTCTTCAAGCTGCCATGGAGATATGCAGTTTTCTTTTCACTGGTTGCCTTTCCTTCCCTCATGCAAATTTTTCAAGGATTTTAAGTTCATTACATGGTGGGTATCTCAGGAGTCAGTGGAATTTGAGCTATCATTTAGCATTCTTCCTTTTTGTCCTGCAATTACTTCCAAATGGCAGCACAACAATAACAGCAATTTGCTGTTATTACTAACATATAACCAGAGAACTAAACTGTCAGGAAGGAAAAATTTAGGGAGAAAATGTGCTACCTGCAATTTCAGACCATCCGTCAGCCTATCCAGAAACACCACAACAAAAGAGCACTATAATACCCAAACAGAAAGACTTAGTGTCTGTTAGAGTACAAGCCCCAAAACATGTAAAAGCACATTATTCTGAGCCTAGAAGCAGGGATGTCATTCTGACTACACATATCTGCAGCACAGCTATAATTGTTATTGACAATTATGTTTGTGTTAACTTGTGCCAGATATTGGCTATCTGGGAATTTAAGAAGGCAAGCTTCCCAAATCACCCTTTCTGATCTTACTTGAATGCATAGGTGAAAATGCACTTAAGTTATTACCTTTCTTCTACAGTTCAGGAAACCCTGCTTTTCCTTACTTAAAAATCTATTCTGGTCCTCACCATCAACTAAGAATAGGCAATTAAATAAACACGATTAAGAGTCAGAAATAAAAGATGGTAACTTTCTGCATGCTATTCATCATTCCAAAATTACTGCATGTGGTCAAAGTGATCTCTTGTGCTTGCACTCACACACAACTTCAGTATCAGACTTGTCTTTTCCCAGAAAATAACCTGAAACAAAAGGAAAAAACCCTGGTACAGTCCTTTTTGATACACATACACAAAGAACTGTTTCCAGACGAAGGAAGGTTTCAGGAACAATGGTAAAGTTAGACAAAAAGTATCAGGATGAGGAAGAAACAGATGCAGACAAATGTACATTTTCATTTGTAGATCCATTTTCTATGGGATGGCTATAGTGAAGAATGTGATTAGCTCACAGCAAAACTCTAATCCATACTTTGAAACAATTCAGAAACCTTGCACGTAGATCGTTTTTCTTCATGTAAGGGGTCAGTGCTTTAGCAGTTAAACCAAGACTGAATTGCAGACAATAGCTTGCAAATCATAACCTACATGCCACTTTTGGATGGCATTTTTGAGAGAAACTTAACCTGTGTTCTCATATAGAGGCGTGAAAGTGTGCAAGTGTGCCTGTTCATGCAAATTACAGCTCTCCTAGTCCACTCATCAGCTTGTAAGAAATGAGGAGTGAATTTATGTCAGATCCTTGTCTGGTCAAGAATCAAGGTGTTAAATACAAGGTGGAATCTAGCATTTATAGCATGGTACTTGAAAATGGACAGATCTTTATCATTACAGCTTTTATTTCAATCTGGCCACATTTCTTCAACTCCTTCTTTATCCTAAACAAAATTCTGTTTATGTCCAATACCACTTTCTGCCCTCCTGAAAAGCCTCTATCTCTGCTGACACTAACCTATAGTAAACATGCATTAAGTTTTAGCATAGTTTGTTCTGAGCACTCTTTTTTCCCCCCCATGAACAACAGACAGTCTGTTGTCCTAATTTACAAACTGACCAAGTCCCTTTGGGTAATACATTGCTAGAGTCATTTACCAAAATGCCAAAATTGATACAGGATTTAGATATGTACTATCTATTGTTTCTGTAGTTTCCACACCATCACTCTTCCACTATGGTATTTTTCCACATTGAAGTAATTTGCAAGTTTCAGAAGTAGCACCACTTTTTCCTGTTGCACTATGCAATTCACACCTCCACCTGAAGAGTTGGATGGCAGGCATCAGCCTTAACTTTAATTCTTTAAAAGCACTTACAAAATTCCAGCAACACTGGTTCTCTCACAAAGTTCATTATCTTGCTTTTAACCTTGGTGACAAAAACTCAACTTGAATTCCTCATGACTTAAAGCAGACATTAAAAATGAAGTTTATGTGCCACTGAACTGCTGTCTTCTCTGGAAGTCAGGGGCTCAGAGACTCCTTTTCACAGCTATAATAAAGCTTTTGAATAGCAATACATTTATCATGCATTTATGAGCTATGCAACTGCATATTTAGCAAGCTAATGATACCTTGGTAAAATGACACCAGTTACACATTCAACACCTGTATTTGTCTTGAGATAGCAAAGAAGATTAGTGATTTTTTTGACTTGAGAGACTGTCTTGGTTAAATGTGACCTAGAGAACCTACTAAAAGGTTGATAACTTTAAGTATTTTATTTTTGGTTTGAATGGACAAAATTTACTTTATTGTTTAGTACCATAAATAGAGAGGGAGAATACATGATTTGGTTTTTTAATACCTGCTTTGCTTCTCAGCTCTCAGAGAAACTTTAGACATACTGTGGTATGTTTCTTACCTTCCTGACTGAAAGCTCTTCCACTTGCTTTATCACAGCAAATTATGTCAGCATGAACTGATTATAAGTGACACTGGTCTGGATGGATTGGATCAAAAGCTTTGTTATGCTCAAAGGACACCAGGTGGTGGAAGACTCCTAAGTAGCATATTTGCATTCCTTACATTGTGACATTTGCATTGCCTTTCTCTTCAGGCTACCTCCTCTCCTTTAAGATGTGCACTGCTAAAAGCTTTGAGACAAAAATAGCCACATTGGGTCTTTGAAAGCCAAGTCAGCATAATACTCTGTTTCTGACAGCATTCTCCAGTGGATACCAGCAAGAGGGGTAAGAGAGCCAAGCATACACAAGCACTTTTTTCTAAGCAGCATCCCTGATGCCAGACAGCAGGTAACAGTGGTGCACTCCATATCAACTGGAGCATTGCAGCCCACTCCATTTCTCAACCTGGCCCTTACAAGCCCTTAGTAAACTTGACCAGACTACCATTTGATGAAAACCAAGTCTTGTACAAATCTCACAAATCTTAGAACTAGGCGCTGCATTATTAACATTTCCATTTGACCCACTCTAATAAACTTTTTAGAAACATTTATATTCAAGTCCTTGTATTCACAAGCTACAAAAACCTATTCAGTATCTTAAGGAAACAGTGTCACTTTCCCTAAGGCTTCACAACAGGAGCTATTTACTTTCCCCCTCTTTTGCTGGCTTTTATGCTAAACTCAGTTTCCAAACTTCCTGTCCTGTTCAGTCTTACAGTTCAGAAACAAAGGCTATTCCTACTTCTAACATGACATTCCTGTACAACATACCAATATCCCATAAGACTGCAAAGCCTCTGGGTAGTGTGATTAAAGAACTTAACTGTAAAGGCATAAGGGCATCCTAATTCAGGGCATTTACAAAACTTGTTAGACAACTGAGAACAACCCATAACATTAGCAGCTATAGAGGGTTCTACTATCTTCAGGACTTTCAGAACAAGAAATTAAGTCAGGTATATATTAACTGACTTTTTTCAACATTCAAAGCAAACAAGTTCAGTTTGTGAGGTACTATTTCTGACAGTGAATGTTTGATGTTAATTAAATAATTGGACAAAAGGTAAATATCAGCACTTGACATTTTGCGCTTCTATAAAGAATTAAATTTTCCACTTAGTTTCAATTTTCTTACAAGTGTTATGAATGGTTTTTTAAGGAATACTCAATGTTTTTGTTGTGATGCACCACACATTTACAGGTGCAGAGCAACTTTTCATGGCCTGTTACAACTGCCTGGCACAGCAGTATCATTGGTATTTGTGCTGAAGTACATTTTCATTTGGCATATCTAGAGCAATGCACAGATTTCCTGGAATAAGAACTGGGAATAGGGAAAAAAAAAAAAAAAAAATCACTGCTATTTCCAACTCTGCTTGCAAGGGCCAAAAGGCCAAGAGATGCAGCTCTCAAGAGAGTGCATGGCAAAAATGACAGATTTCTCTATTAACTCTGTAGGTCTTAAGTTCAGTCCAAACTCTAAAAAGGCATTTAAACCAAAGCAGTTGTTAGTAGCTCAAATACTTTTTAAATAGTTCATCTGTTTTCTGTACTCTATGCCTGCTGCATTTCTTTGAATGCTACAGATCTACAGTTGCCAACTATTATAAAATACAAAGCCTTCTTGTTACAACTAGCTTCAAGCTGAAAACAAAATTAAAATCTCACCCAGTAAAACTGATAACAGCAGGCCCACTGTTTTTATGACTAAAATGAAAAGCTGTATTCATAATGCAAAGCAGACAGAGACAAGAAGGGTAAGCATCATTCTAACAGGCTCTGCATTAACACATGAGAGAAATTGCTGCACTAAAGAGCTGACAAGTCTAAACCATTTTAGGAATCTTTGTAGAAGTCTGGGGCACAGAAAACCACAGACTGAAGGAATATTGGATAGTGCAGAGGAACACAAGGGAGGAGAGAAGTCAACTGAATTCACACAGAAGCTTAACATTCAGGAGAATCCTCCTGGGAGACATTTTTCAGTGAAAAGACTTCAGCAAATAGTGATTTAAAGCAACCATAAGATTCAAAACTCTAAAGTTTTTGGTGAAACATCATGCTGAAACTTCCTTAAAAGCAAAGGAGATCCAGAAGTTCATTCTACTTTGTAAACAAGTACAATTTTCATAGTACTTTTAATGTGTTAAATACTTCCTCTACCATATGACTCCATATTATTTAAGTATTGTAACTCCACCTTTCCTTATGTAATTAATCAGACATTTATGTTCCTTCTCCAGAAGGATTTCAAACTGAAATGTAGGGGTTTAGACCAAAACTGAAAAAAAACTGAGCCATTGAATAGATAACTGGAAAAAAGGATTGCTGTTACTGAAGCTAAGCAGGCTGAGCCTAATTCCAGTAATCAAGAGGATGAAAATGTGGGTGTTTGGCCTTATCTGTCCACAGTGTGAAAAAAATAACCATCTAATTGAAGTTCATTTAAAAAATACTAAAGATGAATCATAGGGATGGGAGAAAAAGCACAAAGACACGAAAGCAAACATACCATGCAAGCACAAACACATACATTCTTATAACCTGACTGCCATATATCACTAATAAACTATCTGAAAAGCAATAAGGACTAACCTCCACATTTTAGTGAAACTGTGCATCAAGCTCACACAGCAAGGCAGAGCTGGAGGTTTGAGTCCATCCATTTGAAGGAGGAGAGCAGGAACACCATACAGAACCAAGTATTTCACATAAAAAAACAGTACTTGAGCTAAAGCCAGGCCACCTAAAAGAAAAAATAAACATACCTTAAACAAGTCCTGCAATACTTTTAAAACCTGTTAATACTTTCAAACAGCAATTATTCAGAGAACTAAGGCAAACGTAATTCACTGACGGAATACATAACACCTACTTTTGCAACAGCCACAGGACACAAACACATGCACTAATGACATTAGGCACACACACAAAATAGTACTATCATTCCAACATGAAGCCACAAGTACGCATCCATAGTTTCACTGTCAAAAGTATTTGGACTGTAGGTGTTGACTGCTATGAAAAAAATCAATACTGACTCTACGTTGAGTTAAAGTGGGAACATATTGGTATAAGCAATAAACGCCACACAGACCATAAAATTTACCTTTGCAAAAAAACCCAAACAACCATTTTACAATCATTGCTCCAGAACAGATATAAACAATGGTTATCATTGCTTGCCCCACAAGCATTCCATGTCCTGGCAGATTATACGAGTCCCCAAAAAACACCCCCTACAAAGCAGAGAAGGCTGGAACTCCACTTGGGATAATGCTTAAAGCATATTTCAGTTTCTAATCCCACAGGACAAAGGTCTCCTTAAGGTGCTTTAGCAGCCTGATTTCCAAAGAAGAAATTTTGGCAGTGTTTGCTCACAACTTAACCCCAGGGCATGGCACAAAATGTAGCATCTTGCACAGGTGCGAGATGAACAATCGTACATGTTCTCAGAGTTATTATTCATGCAAATAACAACCTAAGAAGGCATTATAAAGGAAGATTGTTCATATTAATATTCTAAATGTTTTCTGCTAAACATAATGGTATTGACCAATAACCATAAGTAAAAATCCAGTAAAAAGCAGAGGCTGAGACTTTCATAGAAACTGCTGAGTTTACTCCTAGAAGATCCAATGACTTCATTGAACTTTTCCATCTGATTCATAGCTGACATAAGGAAAATCTCATCACAAAGAAAAGCTAAGATTAGAAGCTAAGATTATTTTACTTCAGTTAAAAAAAAAAAAAAAGCAATTGTTATGTCTCCTTCCATTCCACTGCCCTGCTTTCCCTCAGCTCTATTAACTTGTTTGACTGAAGCACTTTAGCTATTTAGCCCCAGTTTGAATTCTTCCAGCAGACTTTCCTTGGAGACAAAGTTTTCAATCTGACTGCTGCAGAAGTCCATGAACATTTANTAAACATTAAAAATTCATCTGCTGTGTAACAACCTAGAGTCAAATTCTGGCACTAATAATGTAAAATGCAAAATTCCTGCTGGCCTACATGNCGCAAGACATCCATTTTGCATTCTTCTGACTAATGAGTACACTATGGATGACAACCAAAAGTTAAACATTAAAAATTCATCTGCTGGCCAATATTTTGCTACTACAACCCAATGTTTTTAGTTTTATTATCATGATCCATGTGCATGATAGGAAACAGTTGTGCCCTACAAGATAAAAACTGATGTTAGAACAGAACACCAAGACATGAAGCTTATGTTATTTTACTTCAGCAAAGCAGCCATATAGTATTCAATAACAGTTTTCCCCAGAGAAAAACAAACTATCAGAAACACAATTTGGATACTAGCCAATTAGCTCACTGCTAAATCATCTATACAGCCAACTTTCTGCTTTAATTCCCATCTCATTCAATGTCTCATTTCTTTTCTGACAAAATTTCATTGGAGAGCTGAACACCAACACCCACACAAACCAATTATGAAGATCACAGCTGTCTGTGCACTAGTAAAACTCAAAATCCTTTGGCTGTGCTTGAAAGACATTTAGATACAGATTTCCACCCTCCCGAGACATAAAAATCAATAAATTTGATTTTAAATACAATGATGAAAGATTCTGAGTTCTCAGATACAAAGATACACAAGTTTCAGATAAAAGGCATCTTCACCCATCTCCAACCAATAACACATATCTAAGTTATCACTGCTGTCGCTAACAGACAGCTCAGTAGCACTGGTACCTTAAAGACAGGCATCACATCACCAGTCACTCCCTGGCACACACGAGCTACTCTGCCCGTAGCAGTTCTAAGACTCACACAGACTAATAACAGCAACACCAGGATTCCTATCAAAATACACAGATTGAAGTTCTCATTGGTCATGAACTCATGACAGAAGTACAAGAGTTCTGGCCACACATGGAAAACTAAAGGCAAGATTTACAGCCACACAACAGCTGGGCTGGCACTGGCAACAGGCACAGGCTTTAAACCCTCTTCCATACCTGAGACATTCCAGCTCCTTTGCATTTTGCTCCATTCTAGCACAAAGCAGCCAGAAGCACACTGCTTCACCCGATTTAAATACATTCCATCAAAACCCAATTTAAGATCAACGCTGTATCTCTCAAATTCATTAACAATATCACACAAATTGTCTTCTAGCATTTGATATAAAGCTTAAGAACTCCTCCTCACATGTGATTATTACCTTAAACTGAAAACAAGCCATATTAAGTGTATATTAAAACACACCTAAGAGAAAAAGTACTCCCAAAATTTTCTTTTCCCTAAAATAAATTAATCCAAATGATTCAGTCAAGGTTAATTATTTTTTTAAAACAGAAATGTGTTAAGGGACAAAACAGTTAAAGGACCCCATCTTGACTCAGTGCAGTTCAACAGTCAAGCTGTTTGAAGTCCAAGATTCAAGTAATTTACTTCTGGAGAAGTTGGTATTTCCAATTTGTCATCTTGCAATCCTTAAAATCTTCTAAGTTTTCCTATGTTCTAAAAACGTATTTACAGACCTTCAAATGTTTTCCTTTACCTTAAATGCTAAAGTGCATTTCCCAAGTTCCATAGAGCTTTGCTTGAAGGATAATTAGAATTTAGAATATTCATAGGATTTGTTTTAGTCTACATATTCTCTACACTGTATTTTTTGACAGAAGCTAGCAAATAAAATATTTTCATAAGCAAGCAAGAAAACATTTGGATCCAGGTATTACAAATCACACTTGGCATTTTGCTGTCCATAAAGCATCACCAAAACTCATGGTCAACTGTAGATTAGAAGACAATTTTATTATGAGCCCAGCATCAGAACTTTACCCTTTTTGCAGCTACAGTGACCCTATGGCATTAAGGACTGTAGATCTTTGTTTCTGTCAAGTACCAAGACAGGTTTCACTTGAAAATGGAGATAAATATGCTGTCACATTTCAAAAGTGGTACTGACACTGACACATGACAGAAGTCTAACAGGAAGCATTTTTAACAGCTCAGAATTTGGGGCTATATCATCAAGTTCAAAATATCTCAGCCTTCCACCACAAGCAAGAAGCATCCTGACGTGTATGGAGCAGTGGCAGGAAAGTACATACCACAGTGTTTGTCCTGGAGGCTAAGTACCTATTTTTAGACAAAGTTGAATGGCCATAAAGATCCCAAAGTGAACTTACTTACACAAGACTAAACAGAGCTGTCAAGGGACTCAGTCAAGGCACAGATACATCTTCCAGGTTAAAGAAAATCAAAAGGTTATTCAAGCACACACATGCCTTATACATCTACCTTGAAAACTCCCAAGGGTTTTGGGAAATCTGGTCTAGTGAAAGGTGTCCCTGCCCACAGCAAGGGAGTGAAATTAGATGATCTTTGAGGTCTCTTCCAACCCAAACCATTCTATGCTTCTATGAAAAATCTACTGTATGTCCAATAGTAATTACTTGTAGGAAAGAGCTCTCTAAATAAATCAAGAGTTATCACATTGTGCTGTTTTTTTTACAGGGATACAGTTCCTTTTCTTTACAGTGGCTAGTATGGGGCTGTGCTTTGGCTTCGTGCTGAACCCAGGGTGGATGAAAACACAATGATGTTTTCATTACTGCTGAGCAGTGCTTAGAGTCAAGGCCTTTTCTACCTCTCACTCCACCCCACCTGTAAGGAGTCTGCCAGGGCACAAGGAGTTGGGAGGAGACACAGCCGTGACAAATGACCCAAACGGGATCAACTGACCCCAAACCAAAGGGATGGTCCATACCATATATGTTCATGCTCAGCCTATAGTGCTGGGTGAAGAAGAAAGAGGGGATATTCATGGTGATGGTGTTGGTCTTCCAAGTCACCCAGCTTTGCTGTAGATGGCTGAACACTTGCCTGCCCAAGGAAGTGGTGAGTTAGTTCCTTGTTTTGCTTTGCTTGTGCATGTGGCTTTTACTGTACCTATCAAACTGTCTTTCAGTCAGCCCATAAGTTCTCAGTTATCCTTCCAATTCTCCCCCCACCTCTCCAAGTAAAGAAAGAGTGAGGAGCTGTGTAGTGCTCAGTTTCCACCTGGAGTTAAGCCATAACACATGAGAAAAAATACTAGTCATAGGAGTAGATTAATTAACCAATACTATCTGGAAGTTTAGCCTGCAAGAGTTACCAGAAAAAAATATTACTCACACACACACACTTCTTGCTCTAAAACAGTGACCTACTAAATATTTTTGAGAAGAAAATCCAGGTTTTCTGATTCATTTTCATATTTCCAGTTTTTAAAACAAACATCAAGGTGTCAAATATTTTATCAGTTTCTCCTTATGCAGGACGGAAGAAATCTCAGACTACTCTTAGTATTTCATTACCACTTAGATGTACAGACACTCCAATTTCAATAGCAAGACACTGCACACTTCTGAAAATGAACTCAGAAATCCATTTCCCATCTATAGGTTTACTAGAAAAAACTGCAAACAAGTGAAAATCAGCACCCTATATCCAACCTACACAGGCTACTCAATTAGATCCCACTTTCAAGGAGGAATTTCTGTAATATTTCTTCTAACAAATTAGAACATGGAATCAGCAATTACAGATTAAACCACATGGCTCAACCTTTGAACAGATCATATTCTAGACTGATCTGCCACTCATCTGACAATACCCTCTGAAGTACTAGAGCCTAGTTAATAATTAAAACAATGATAGTTAATTGACATTAACTTGTGCATGGTTCACTAGAAGAGAAAAACAGCATGTGCTTAAGACCAATACATTAAACTCACAGAGCATTCACAACATTCTATCATACATGTGTACATCTCAGATATGTCTATACATCACACCTGACACAGCACATATAGATTCCTAGTCAAATGTATTTTCCCAACTACACCTGTGATGGATTAATCCAGTCTAATAATTGTATTAAACAATACATTTTCATGCAGAATTCTGGCTTTCTTCATTCCCTATATCACATGCAAGACACATGTGAAGTTCTGCTCAGATGAGCAGACAGGAGTAGATGCTGCCGAATCACCAGGAAAAATGTGGAGCCTCAGAAGGGAAATACAGGAAGTGCTTTTTCAACATCTGCATTTTCAGAATCCAGCTTAACACAGAAATGAGCTAGCAACATTCTACTTTATAGAAACTGAAATGAATGTAGTATGTACCCCAGAAGAGTGAATTTTACCATTAATAGTCTATATTGTTACAGCAAAGGAAAAAAAAAAAAATCACTTGTTCCAATTTAAGCTCTTTCAACTCATGCTATTGAGCTTTCCATTATATGCCAGTGAATTTGTCATTGAGCTACAGAAGCCTGAAGAACATACACTGAAAAGGATCACCAATCTACCTGACTGTTACTCTTATTTCTTTTCTCTAGCTTTATTACAAACTATATATCCAAACATTGCTCAGTAGAACAGATCAAATTCTGATTAGGCCCTAGTGCAGCTAGTCCTCTAGTATGCTGTAGTTCACCAGGATACTGGATTAACAGAATTCATAGTGGCTTTTATTCTTGGTGCCTGTAAATCTTCATTTTACAGTGTAAAATGTAAAGGCAGCAAATTAATCCAAATTAACTTGAAAAACTGAGAAGACTGAACTATCATGGCTTCCATTAACAGGGGATACCAGTCTTCATACTGTGTCATTAATTCTGAAAGCACCCAGTTCTTTCAGACAATCTGACTGATGCTACCAGAATGAGATGCAGCACTGACACAAAACCACGGAATTGCTATAAACATTGCATTTGATGCTCAGCATTAAAAAAGCACAAATGCCCTGATATTGCTCAATATGTCAATAGCTATCTATCCACAGACAAATATTTGTCAACATAGACACAATGATTTGTAGATTCTGGAAGATGCTCATTTTCCAAACAATGGCTGCCTGGGACCAATAAATAACAGTTCTTTGCTTGCACAGCTGACATTTTTAAATTAATTCTGTGTTCAGGTATTAACATCCACAAACTTAAGAGACCTACAGATATGGCAGTTGGATATAGTCCCACTGTATTCCTTATTCTGTTTCAAGTGTGGGACCTCCTATTTGGTTACTAGTAAGCTATATTGCTTGCTATCACCTGGCTTTTTATACAATTCCTAGCACAGACCATCAGCATTTCTAAGAAGAATTGGAAGCCAAGGTTTCATGCAAGGATATGGGTTTCAGGAATAGCAGATTTTAGATATGAGGCACTCTGAGGAGAGCAGAAAAGCCCAGCCTGCGAGGGTGTTGTGTGTAGGGAGTCTTGGAGAACAGCAATATCTTCAGCTGGGAAAGATGAGTAAACCACTGCAGCCCACCACATTGGAGGAATACACAGGCCAATATAGGAGTCAGTGAAGAAATGAATACAAGATTTACCACAGATTTTCTGTTCTCTCACAATATGCAGAGAATGTCTGAACGCCTTCCCCAACACCCAGACAGGATTCCCACTGCCCTATACAGAAAAGAATAAAGAGCTATGAGATACAAATGATTTTCAGTCATCACCCAATCTACCCAAAAGAGTTAGTACTGGGAAATCTAAAAGTCCCTCTACTCAAAGCTAGTTCCTACCACCTGCCCCCATTCCTCCATACCTGAGACTGATACTGTTATTCTTGCTACCAAACACAGGCCACTGAGGAAACGGAACACAGCTACATGTCCAGCTTGACACGACAGCATGTTCAGACCCAAATGATGCAGCTTCCTGCTAATGCACATTGCATTAGATGTCCAATACTACAACCACAGCTTGCTGCAATGTAAATTTAAAGAACCGTGTTCAGAACACAAAAGAAAACAACTTAAGCACGAGGAAGACTATGCAACAGAAGAAATTCTGACCTCTACGAGGCATGTGGGGATTTGGGTATTGAGTAGGGGAGAAGATACCCTGAAAACAGATTCATAATATTTTCTCATCATATTTAGTCCATGTAAGAAGTGGATGCAACAACTTTTTCTCATATTAAGGCCAGAAGGCCAGCAAAATGTCTTCAACATGGAAAAGACCTAGCAATAGATTTTACACTCTCTAGCTGAAGAGCTTAATAAGTAACGCCCATTTTCTCTCTTAGTAGCTAAGTTCCTCTACATAACATGAAGCATAGCTTTAACAAAGCTGCAGTTTTTCAGAGGACCCTCCAGTTAGAACTCTAACCAGTTTTCATTTAAACCCCTCAAAATCTGGGACATACTACAACAAGACACTTTCCTACTCATTAAAGGAGTGATGCACAGAGGATGCAATCTGCACTCTCAGAGGCCAGGTTGTGACTATATACATCCATTGTATATTGATGCATAGGGCAGGCATAGAAGCCATCTCTACCAGCAGCTGCCAGGCACAAGTTAAGAAACAGAGGGATGGGAATAATCCAGGAAAACAGGAGAGAACTGAAGGTTCTGCCTTTACATGACCTAAACATGCACTGTCTTTAGTCTTCTGCTCACAATTCCCAAGCCTTTTATCACTCAGTTAACTGCTTTGAAACTTGCCAGTTATAAATATAATCTGCACAAAGCAGCAATTAAAGAGATTGCACAGATACTTCAATAGCAGCAGTTCCTTCATTCACAGTACAACAACGCTGGAAAGCATGTGCCACATGTCCATGGTTCAGGCCAGGACAGGGATAATTTTTGCAGTAGCCAGGATGGGATGTGGCCAAGACAAAGTTATTCTATACCATTTCATGTCATTGCCAGGGGTGGGGGAAAGGGTCTCACTTCCAAGGAAAAGGGGTTCCTTCTGATCAAGCAAGTATGGCAGACAGAGCAGTGGGGCAACCCTGGTCCCAGGCTAGAGAAAGTAGTCAGTGGTATGGCTGCAGTCAGGTTGAGCTCCATGCTCTTTCATACACTTGTATTGATATTGGCACTGTTCATTTTCTTATCTCGTTGTTTGATTAAACTGTTCTCATCTCAACCTGTGATCTTTGCCTTTTGTGCCTCCAATTGGAAGAGGGGAGAGCAAGCAGCACATGGTTTTAGGAGTACTAAATTGGAGAATACCATTCCTAAACCACAACACACCATTATTTACTCAAGAGATAGGCGTCTTCTATCCAGATAACCAATAAAGAGGATATTCATTCCAGAAGCAAAGGGTAAAGCAAGGCTACAATGCCCTCCATGCCTTTAAGACACTACAGTAAAGTGCCCCAAGGAACATCAAACAAAAAAAACAGCTGGGTTACACGGGACAGAAGGTGATTTCCTGTAGGGAAGGAAGCTCTGCAATGACTGGCTTGCTCACTTTCAAACAAGTAGGAGAACATATAGAACTAGGCATTTGCAAGTGAAATAGGAGGAATTAGGTAACCTAACCTATAGGCCAAGAGTGCTGTTACAGTAATGCAGGTACCAGCTCAACAAGGATATGAAGAAAAGATCCTCAGTATTTCACCTAAGAGGATCTTGGGTTTAGTTGCCACAGGGTGCACACAAGCCTAAAAAGTTTGTAAGTTAAAAAAAACAAACCACAAAACCATACAATTCACAGAATGTGCTAATAGTAGTTAATGCACACAAACATAATATTGAAGACAGCTTGGACCTTTGCTACAGTTAAATACACAGACATCAAAACCACATACGCACCACTTGGTATATTGCTGCCTGTGTAGACTCATTTACCTAGAATTCCATCCACAAAAAGAAAATCCCAGGTACTATTTTTTCCTAATTTTACACCTGTGTGCCCTCAACAATATTACTTTAGGTCACTTCAGCATTTCTGCTTTACAAGGCCATAAATGAGTGTTGTACACTAGCATTTTTTAACAAGCATTGTAACTCAGTCCTGGTTGAGTTTAGGTAGGTTTTGATTATTTCTTTGCTGTCTCACCTCACAGGAACACCACACATTGATGCAGAACACATTGCAGCTTCACACTCATGAGGTGTAGACAATGCTTTTGGATGCTGAGACCAAAATCTCACAACACTGTTTTCTTTACCTGCACTACTGGCATTTATTGCCCTTGTTGAAAAATGGAGGAGCAGTTATAACCATCCTAATTAGAGGTGATTGCAGAATAGCCTCACAGCCTTTTCCCCTAAGTTTACCAGACTATTGGGGCAGCCAGGCATCACAGTAAGGGTAGATGCTCCATGCTGTTTTGAAGCTCCAGTAGTTAAACAAACTACAAAATGAACAAAGCCCATCAGTGCAGAAAGGCTTGTATGTGGTTAGTCCTCAGGAGTCAACAGCAAGCCTCTTCCATGGTCTCAAGATTCTGTCAGCTGATGTAATTGGTTTTAATAAAGTAGAATGCAAAGTAATGGAGGAGAGTGTTGGGCACTGTACAAAAACTGGTGTAGAAGCATGGTAAGGTTCATAAGGGTCCAGTAAGATGCAATAAAACATTAGTAGTACCCTTACTAATATATTGGTGGCTCCCTAAAGCAAGTCACAACAGTGGCCTACCACTGGATCATTGTGATAAACTTGCAGAGAAAACACTTCAAGTGGCCAACTTCTTCAAAATCTCATTTGTAGTGTATTCCAAATAGCTTCTTTCAGTACTACGAAGAAAAAGCTCAATGATTAGGGTTACATTTTGAACACATCCCTCCTAAAAGCAGAGGCTTCACAGGTGACTTGTTAAAATACAATCATTTGACTTGAAATCAGGCAGCTTTACAGTCCAAACTTGCTTTAACACTACTTTCACCATCTATTGCTTCAAGGCATTTTCACCTTTTCTAATCACCTGCTCAAAATGCATTTTGATTCCTAGGAAAACACACTTTATTTCATCAAATAAAAATACAGCCTATTTAGCAGTTGTCTATGAAGTAACTCTGACCCCTCTCCTTTAAAATCAGCATTGGTAGTCTTGAAGGCAGGGAAAAATCCAGCAGTAGCTCCACCAGCTGGAATACTTTGTCCCCAGGCCTTGCCTGCCTTACCAAGTGGCCAGCTCTGTTACACACACACAAACACCAGGAGCTAACAGATTTAACTCAATGAATTGACATTCATAAAACTCAGAATCCACTTTATAAACAGTGACTGAGTGAGGAGTAGAGCAACAAACCACAGAGGCAAGCCTCTCACTTTCTTGCTCTCTACCCACACTTGCCCTTTTAGATACAAAAAAAAAAGTAAATACTGAAATATATATTGTGTGTCTATGCACCTACAGATACACAGAGTGCACACATTGCCCTCTGCTGACTAGAGTCCAATGCACAGGTGTTCTCCAACACACATACTGCTCATCGTAGGTTATCTTCAACAAATGCTGGACAGGTCTGTACCAGGGTGTGTAACAACCCCTGTGTAAGAGGCAGCTCCTTCAATTCAGGAACCATCAAGGCTTTTTTTTGGTAGCCAATTTTAAGGTCTGGGGTTTCTTGGTTTCTTGTGTTCTTCCTATCTAATCACACACATGGCTGGAAAGCAGTGTGTTCAGGAAATATGCCAGTTGTTTACATACCATCACTCAAATCTCTTGCTGCATTTATCAGCACCCTTTCCTCACAGGTTTTTTTAATGAAATACAAGGGAGCTGGGTCAAGGCTGGAAGTTTTGGAAGTCAAGCAGAAAAACAGAACTAAGCAACACTGACTGCTACTGTCAGGTCACCTTGTTTGCAAGTCCTTCCCTCTTACTATCTTCATGAGTTCTGTCATTTTACTTTTCAGCACCAATACAAATCAAAAACAGAACATCAATCAGAAGAACAATAATTCGTAACATCTCTTCTCCTCTATCTCCACACTAAACAAGCAGAAACACTTTAGACCACAGTTTAGAGACATACTTTAGACTGAGAAAAGTACAGAATATTTTTAATTTAGGAAGCAACTCAATACATTCAACTAAGCTTACAGAGCATCTATATGTTACATTAGCAGTCTGAAAACCACCTTTGTGACAGTGGCTGGCTATAATGTGCTACTCATAAGTACCTACAGACAGAAAAAAAGAGCAGACTGGGGTTCTCTAAAGGAGGGAGAAGAAAGACTTCAGCTGTTTCTATACTCACCCAAGGCCCAGTATGATGCAGATTCCAAAGGCAGAGCACTGCTGTAGAGAGCATGGATATACATGAGGTGAATCATCAGCTCAGCCAGGAACCACCAAAAGAAAATACGAATTATGCCCACAATTAAGATGCTGAGATTGCTCTTCATACTGAAAGCTTCTTGTCTCCTCATCTTAAAGAAGAAATCCAAAGAGGTTACCCAGAATATAAGTGTTTTAATCAAAATACTCATTGTTAGATCTTTTTTACTACACCATTTGGAAATTCCTGACATACTCTTGAGGAAGACTGGTCTCTCCATTACAATCTCAGTAAGAAGCAGAAACCAGTAAGCCAAACATGAACACACACTGCATCAAACTTGTAAAAAAGGCCAGGTGTTGCCAACTTGCGCAGAATCCAGACATGAGACTTGAATTCCTGTAAATTGATCAACCTCTAGAAATAAACCAAAAAGATTAGAGAAATCACAGCTATGAACAAGGTTTTCCAAGTAGCAGCCTTTCTAAACACAGAAACAATGACTTCCTTCTTAAAATACCTCCAACTTCTAATAACTGCAGAGAATTGATTACCTCAGGATAGTTCTTGATTTTTCTCCTATAGCATTGCCAAAGTCAGCAAGACCTACATAACATGCTGAGCAAAAGGAAGTGCAAGTTAAACATCAGATAAGACAAGGTTTGAAGTTGACAGGCTTCTCAACATGCCCCAAACTCTTATGCTGCTAACTACAGTAAATCCATTGCCATATTATCACACCTTTTTTATGAAATAAAAGAGAATGGGATTCAACAACAAACACAGGATTGCCTAAAAACTCAGTCATTTTGTACATCTATTATTGTGTGCAAGATTTCCTTCTCCAGCCTCTAACTGGACACCAAAAATGCACACACAAGAGAAGTAACAAACTCATCTGTGTGGACCCTCAATCACAAGCCCATAGCATAGCTAACATGCACCCTCATTTGGAGGGTTCATTTGTACCAGCTAGACAAAAGCTTGAAGACCACCATTTTATTGCAGGCAATTGCACAACAGGCCTTTAAACCCATGACTAGCACAGATGTGCTTTGCTTCAAGCCAGAAATACAAGGCCATTGTCAAAATGCCCGTGTCTTGCCTTTGCCTGACAATAGATGCCAGTTGCCAGAACTGATATTACACTCCTGGGGAAGTACAGCAGTTCCACTGTCTCCAACTCCAGAACTTCCATTTTTCAGTGTGCTCAGCAGGAACCCTCACCTCAGTCTCAGCTTCAGTGAAGGGCTTCTGTGAGTGGTCTTTTCTGATAGCAGGAATAAACACACCCTTTGTATCATGCACTTTGAATCATCTGCTGGGCACTGCAAACTTTGAAACCCTTTCTGACCTTGGCTGCCAAGGTAATATCCTCTGCTCAGGCACCTCAAACAACACCAACAAGAAACCCATTAAGGTTGCTCAGTTTGTTCCATCTTCACAGCTTTAATGAAACAGGTCTGTGCATATTTAAGTGAGTGTTCTGCAAATACAGGTATATAATTCTCAGATTCCTTTCCCCCTCCTCATATCAAGAATATAAGTGGTCTTTGCAGGGGACTTCACTGAGCCATATCAGGTGAGCTTAGTTTCAAAGCAAGGCCTCTCAGTTTTAACTACCAGCTATCCCCAAGCTGCTTTCAGCTTGGATACGCAAAGGTCTGCTGAAACAGTCCTTAGAAAAAACCCACAACTGTCCCTCTCCTAGAGATACAAGGATTTAGGTGGAATTTAACACACTTCAGAAGCTCAAAATAATCAGTAGAAGTTACCTCTGTTTCTATGCCAGTCTATGCAGACTTTTCTTACAATATCCAGCTTAAGATAACATTCAGCCTTGCATCTTCAAAAGCAAGTGAAGATAAACAAATACAGGACTTTTCACTCAAGGGTTCACCAGAATCTGCTTTTCCTTTCATAAAGCCCAATATTTGCTTTGGCTCTAAGAGAAAACTCCAAAATACAAACAGAAGCAAGAAACCCCTACACTTCTACACCAACTGAAAAACCAGTTTCATGGATTAGTGAAAATTTCAAACCACTTTAACCAAATAACTTTGGCTATAGCTACCACACAACAGGTTGTGATATCACTTTTTACTCCAGTGTGCAAGAAAAGATGGAAAGCAATAAAGCATGAAAATGTTGAGTTTTACCATGTCATGTAGCAGCAGGCTTGAAAAGCAGCCTGCAAGGGATGAGGAAAAGCATTCAGTAAGACTGGTAGGTGCTGCACATTAAACAAGCTGCTTAGTTAAGCAAACTGCTCCAGGTAAACCATCATGTTTTCACATCAACACGAAGGGACACTGGAGTCTTCAGGAATTCATAATAAAAACTATCAGCTTTCTGTGACTCTGAAATCTCTTTCAAAGTTAAGAGCAAGCTTAGGCTGAAAACATTGTACTCCACCTGATGGAGAAGAGAAAAACTCCAGCCCAGCAGCTGCATGCTAAAATTATGAACTCTCCAAATGTAACAAAGCATGCCAGTGGCTCCCTGACTGAAGGGATGAATCTGATGTCAGACAAAAAGCATCCTGTTGACTAGAAGAACTAGTGGAGGAAGGTTTCTTAAAAAAGAGAGCTTTAGACATTTCCAAATTCCCAACAATACACTCAAAACTGTCATATTCTTATAACATTATTTGATGATTCAAAATTATGTGGAAGATAGCTTTAGATATCTAAACAATAACCAATGTTACCTGCTTACTGAATTCATCAAAATTCATAAGAGGTCCATTGTGGAATGTGGGATAATAAAACACATATGCCAGCATCCACAGGAATGAGAGGGATGACTTCTGGGTAGGTCTCTGCCAGCAGTACTCCAGGCTGAAGCTAGTGCAGAAGAGGCAGCGCACAGACACAGTGAACAGCAGCAGATAATATTCATTTTCAGTGTCATACCACCTTCTCTGCAAGACAAAAAACCAGATCATGATGGTGCCATGCTGTATTTTCCATATGGCAAAACAGCAGTGTCCACTCAGATTCTAACTTTTGGGGTCAGCATCAGCACCTAAAGCAAACAGCAACTGAAGTGAGCATCTGAAGTCAACAGGACTAAACAAACAAGCACTGGCTGTTGATGGAGAAACCTCCTCCAGAGCTACCACAGCCAGCATAAAAAGACAACTTGATTTCAGAAACAGAATAGGCCATGAAGAACTATGAGAGCAGGAGAGCTTTTCTTACAGAAATGCCATTATCTCCCTCAGATTTGGTCCAGTAATACAATATTCAAGTCATCTGACAAGACTGCTGACAGTCAAGGGACTGCAAGGGCTGAAGCCAGATCTGAAGAGAATCAGTCACTCCTGAGAAAGCACAAGGCTGAAAAAACCTTATGGAGCCTTTGAATTTTTGACACTTGGTGCCACATTTGTTTCCAACGACCAAAACGTAACACCACAAAATACTTGGAAACATCAGCAGATGTAGTCTGGCTCATTACATTTGTATTGCAGTGGGCCTTTGCCTCCTCGGAGCAAGGCATGAACATGACTATACCACAGGAAGAGACCCTACATGCTCATCTCCCCTCTCCCTGAGTATCTGGGCAACAAGCCTTGTAACAGATTTCGTTCCCCACATTGATCCAAGTAAATGCTCCAAGGACTTTTCCTCACAAGAGAGCAGCATTTTTTCCAAAATCAGTACTTCTCAGAAAAATCCACTAGAGAAAGAGCAAAACTGCATTTTCATTAACCACTTGTGATCAAGTAACTAATCTGGTACAAATCGAATTGTTGGAGAAACAGTCTCCGTCCCTGCAGAAGTCCACAGTCACCAATAAGGCACAGGCAGGCTTGACTGAGCAACTCCTAGACACAAACCCAAAAACCAGCACCTCAAATCTGTATGATTAGAGTGCCAAAGAATGCAAGATGTGTTTAATAGAGCAATAGTAAAGTATTATTATACTCCAGCTCTACTGAATACTTTTCTAACTGGAGAAGCTCCACACTGAGTCACTGCAGCTCTACTGCCTAAGATTTTTCAAATCAACCCCTGCTTACATCAACTGAAGGGACAGTGTGCTGTCATAAAGGTAGATGCTGGTACAGACAACCACAACCATAATGAACTTGATGCTTTACCCCACCTTTGCTTCTTCCACAGCTGGTATGCGTAAAGTGGACAGCAGGATAAGGGAGCACAACCATGTCAGGAGTGACAGCTGAAACTGAGCCACAGCAAACGAAACAGCTGCATGCAACAAAATGACAGCAAATCCCTTGATTCCCAGTAAGACCCAGCAGGCAGCCATTCCATAAACCATCAAGCACCATGGTTTATACTGTCAGAAAAATAAAAGTTAACAATCGTTAGTTTAATTATTTCTAAAGAAAAAAAAGCACTCAATATTTTGGCTGTCCTACAAGGGGTCTACAGTAAAGGCAAATACAGTCAGCAAGGTTAAAAACATGCAGAATCACAGAATTAACTAGGTTGGAAAAAACCTCTGCAATCACCAACCTATACCTAATGTGGCTGTTAGCACGGTCCATGACTCTCATCCACTAAACCAAGGCACTCAGAGCCACGTCCAGTCTCTTTTTAAATACTTCCAGGAACAGTGATTCCACCACTTCCCTGGGCAGCCCACTCCAATGGCCAATCACTATCCCTATAAAGAACTTCTTCCTGATGTCCAACCTAAACCAC
>VXBA01004044.1:142766-168136 GCA_013399895.1 Serilophus lunatus | reverse complement strand
CTACCTCACTAAGTCCTCCTTTCGGGTAGTTGTAGGGAGCAATTAGGTCTCCTCCAGGCTAAACAGCCCCAGCTTCCTCAATCATTCTTCACAAGGCTTGTGCTCCAGACCCTTCACCATCCTTGCTGCCCTCCTCTGGACATGCTGCAACACCTCAATATTCTTCCTAAACTGAGGGGCCCAGAACTGGACACAGCACTCAAGGTGCAGCCTCACCAGTGCCATGCACAGGGGAAGAATGACTTCCCCAGCCACACTATTCTTGATACAGGCCAGGATGCCATTGGCCTTCTTGGCCACCTGGGCACTTGGCCACTGCTGGTTCATGTGGTTTCCTGTCAATCAGTACCCCCAGGTCCCTTTCTGCCTGGCTGCTTTCCAGCCACTCTGTCTCCAGCCTGTAGCTGCAGGGGATTGTGGCCAAAGTGCAGGACCCAGCACTTGGTCTTGTTGAACCTCATGCTATTGGATTTCACCCATCTATCCAGCCTGTCCAGGTTCCTCTGCAGAACCCTCCTAACCTCCAGCAGATCAACACTCCCCTCTCAACTCGGTGTCATCTGAACACATTTGAAAATACACAGAAATCTAAAGGAAGGTGTTCCTGTAGTAGCATTATGTGAAATCCAGAGTCTGCCTAATTTGGGGGAGAACATCACTTCTTCCTTTCCTTCCCCAGACTAGCAGGTGTGACACCACACACAGATCATTTCCCATGCAATCATCTAGCAATTATGCCAAAAGGTAAGCAGTCATCACTTCACAGTCTTGGAAAGGAGTAAGTGCACCTTTCTTTTGTGTACAAGTCCAGTGACACTGTTTAAGGGTTCATAACAAGGCAGAGGCTTTCATGGGTTGGCAGATGAATTCTCCAAATATTAAGGTAACTGACCTACACAATCTCTCACCTGTGCATTGCTACAGACCCACTCACACAATTCACCCCACTGAGTGGGATTTACTACATTAAGTGGTCAAAGTGACAAGTTTCTCAGGTCCAGAGTAAACTAAAGCCCACAGAAACTTCCTGCTGTGAAGCAAACTCATACATACCTTCTCCACCAACACCCTGGACACTTGTGATACCAGCAGGTGACCAGCCAGAAGCCACAGTATACGTTCCCTTCCCCATTCAATCCAGTAGCTCCACTCAAAATCCATGGGGTCCTGTGGCATGAAGAGAAGTGGTCACTCTGTGTATCTAGCCATGAATGTGTGTTCTCACAGAACAAAAGAACACCTCTGTAACACACTAAGTGTGCGTTACCCAACAGAACTCTACATGTGAGGAACATCATTCCAGCAATCCAGGTGGACTGTGCACAGAAATGAACTCGCCACCATTTTGACTTCCAATGGTGCAAAGTTCAGGAAGAAGAGGGCTTTAGACAACATTGTGACTCCTCACTGGTGCTGAACCTGAGCAAGCAGCAACATCCCTGAGGGATTCAGACAGTAACTCTGCTCTGCCTGGAAAAAAGTTGAAGTACGGTGAAAAGCCATTTTGCTTGAAGAGAAGTTTAATTCTCTATTTAAAAAAAGCCTAGTTGAGATGAGATGGAGTAAGGTCAGCTGGAGTTTCCTGTCACATGTGGTTTTTATCTAAATTACATAAGAGGGTAGCCCTGTGTCCAATACAGAGCGTCACTAAAAGTTCATTTCAACAACTGTTTTATGGCTTTCTTGAAATTACATATTAAGATTTCGTTCTCTGCAGTGATGGCAGGCCTGAACATCAACACACTTCTACAGACATGCATTCCTGGTCTTATGTAAGTAATCCTCAATATTAGTTGCATTAGTTGCTTTTGACCTCACATCCTTTTGAAGAAATGCAAGCAAGGGGGGTTGGGGACTATGTTTCATTTTTGGTTTGGAGTAGAGGATTGCTAGTTTTCTTATTAAGGTTTTTTTTCTTTTTAATACCAAACATGTTTAAGACCTTATGCCTCAAAAATCTGTCTTATTCTGCACCGGACTACAGGGCAACCAAGAGAAAGACATTATCCAAATCAGCCAGTGGCAAGAAAAAGGGAGGAAAGGCTGCAGAAAGTGTCAAAGGTGATTAGAGCTTTTAAGGCCAAACAGTAAAACAGGAGGTTATTAAGTGATGTGGCAAAAGATAAACATTTAAGCCAGGGACCAAGAAAAGTAACAAAACTTTGGTTACAATTCTTAGATCTAGACACACCCAGCCAATCTTTCTTCCTCATCAGAAACAGTCTAAAATTAACTATGAATATCCAAATCTGCAAGTTACTACAAACTTCTAAAGTTAAATCAGAAGCTTGGATACACAAAGGGTACAGAGACACAATTATTGCCACAAAATGAGACGCTGGTACCCGTCACCCCTCTTACCTTTCTGAGGCCCGGAAAGAGAGTCCCTGGGTCCAGCCCAAACCTTCTGTCCATCACCACTTCATACTCTGAAGGGAAAAGTAAACCTTTGCTAAGGACATAGCAGCCAGAGCAAGGACAGTCAGGGCTGGGTTCTCTGCTGCTCGTCAAAAACACATTCCCACATTGTTGCCACCAACCTGGATGCCTGGATCCAGGGAAGGGCATGTCACCATGTCATTCCTCATCAGGTAAGCTGCCCAACAGCAATGGCAAAGCAACTTGCCAAAACCTGTGTTTGGATTCCCTCTTGCAACAGAGGCAGCAGACAGTGCTACTGACACCTTTTACCACAATAGACCACCACTAATCCTCATTTCTCCTTTTTCAGAAATGCCTGGTTTCTCCCACAAGAGCAGACAGGACACATAGACCAGAGTCAGAGCAGGGAAAAAGTGCTCAGAGGTGCACTCGAGAACCTGCTGCCATCACGTTTTGCTCCTCTGCAGAAGAATTGCTGTACACATGGGTGTACAGCCCTGCACCCACTTACCCTGAACACTTAGTCCACTGCTCTGTGAATGTATTGATGGCACTCCTGGTCTTTCCTTGAGCTCTTCTAATAGACAGCTAAGGTCATTAATGTACAACACCTTGCTGATTAAACCCTAGCAAGCCTCTATAGCTTGTTATACTTTCATAAAAGCATCTTTATTTCCATTAGAATACTAATGTGCTAGAACACTGCCTCTTTCCTACAAATCGTTTAAAATTGCACCCCTGCTCTAGACTACACAGGTCCACTGAATCCAAACCAAATCACAATAGCACCTATGAAGAAGTTACACAAGGCACAAATAGATGTCTGGCAACAGACTCCAAGGCTGCACTGACAACACAGCTGCTGCTTCAAGCCCAGAATCCAGCACTGGAACTCCAGAGTTCCAAGCAGGGAGCACCCACCTGCCCTGGCATCTCCCACAAGCATCATCAGAAGGCACAGCTGCTTCTTACCCACTCACCTGCAAGAGGCTGCAGGTGACTAGCCAGGAAAAACAAGACAATTAAAACGCAACTTTCCTGAACTTTCTTCATCTGAGTAGCTGAACTTCAGAGGTCTCCTTATCTTTTCCCTGACAGCCAGGTGCCAGGGCACCATTTCCATGGGCGTTCCTAGCACTCAAAGGCAAAAAAAGCCCTGGGACAAAGCTCTCTGCCCAGGTGGCACCTGCCTACGGCTTCCTCACACAGGGCGGGCTGGAGCCGGGAAGAGCACCGGCACTCCTCGCAGAGGAACGACCCAGAAACCAGCCGAGAGAGGAGAACTCTCGCCGAGCCGCCCCACCGGAGCCAGCGTCCGCCCCACGCTTACTTAGAGACACTTGGTGCGCTTCGTAGAAAGCGTAGAGGTGGGAACCCACGGTGAGGAGCCCGTACAGGCAGAATTCCCAGGCCGGCAGCAGCATCGGCCCGGGAGCAGCTCCCGTCGTTCGCCTCCCTGCGGACAAAGAGAGGAAGAGAGCGGTTTCCCCGCGGAGGACGGGCGGGCACCGAGCAGCGGGACATCCCGCCCCGGGCACCGCGGCTCCAGGTCCCCCCGCTCCACCGGCAGCTGCCGGGAAGGGCAGGAGAGCCCCCGCCCGTGACGGCTTCGGAGGCCCCGGCTCCGAGGGTTCGGCACGGCCCGTGTTTGGCGAGACCTCGGGACACAAGCAGGACCAGAGCCGGAACCCGGCTGCTCTCACCGATCCGGGACCGGAGTGCAAGGGGCGTGGAGGGGGGAACTCGCTCCCCCCTTACCTGAATAGGGCTGCGCTGCCCGGAGTGGAAGGAGCGGCAGGCGCGGCCTCGGGCGGGCCCAGCCGAGGCTCCAGCCCCGCGGCGAGCACACGCCCAGCCACTCCCCCCGCTCCACAGCACAGGCGACCCCAGTCCCCCTCCAGCCCGGCCCCTTTATGGGCTGCGGCCGCCCTGCCGGGTCAGGGCGGGAGCGGGGCGGAGTTCCCGGCCCTGCGCGCCCGCTCCCGGCCACAGGGCGGCGCCGCTGCCCGCCCGCTGCGCGGTGTGCGCTCAGGCGGGGACAGCACACAGGGTGCGGGGTGTGCACACCCTCAGGGGACAGCACACAGGGTGCGGGGTGTGCGCACTTCTGCGGGGTGTGCACACACCCAGGGGACAGCACACAGGGTGCGGGGTGTGCGCACTTCTGCGGGGTGTGCACACCCCCAGGGGACAGCACACAGGGTGCGGGGTGTGCGCACTTCTGCGGGGTGTGCACACCCCCAGGGGACAGCACACAGGGTGCGGGGTGTGCGCACTTCTGCACACCCAGGGGACAGCACACAGAGCTTTCAAGGTGTGCAGCATACTTTAAGGGTTGTGCACACAGCTAGGGGATAACACACAGGACTACAAGGTGGACGCACAGGGTGTACATACACCTACACGGTGTACGTACCTACAGGGTGTGCACGCATCTAAGGCGTGTAGGAACACCTACAGGGTGTACACACATCTAAAGGGTACACAAACCTAAAGAGTACACGCTCCTATAGGGTGCACATACCTACACCATCTCACAGCCTCCCACCCCCCTCCCCCAGCCTTATCCTCACTGGAGCACCTCATGCTACACTGATGTAGGGACACTGTTTTTACAGCTGTCAGGACAGAATCTGAAGAATTAGCAGACCTGCACAGCACCACCAAAGCAGGAACACAGGGCTGGAAGTGCTGGTGCTGACAACTTCTCTTGAATCCATGTGTATTTTAGAAAGAGTTCCTGTCTCCTGGCACTGCAGATACAGCTGATGAACTTCACTGCTCTTAGTGTTAAAAACACATTGACTTTCCGACCCAAAAAATTTGGGCAATCTATGCTCATCTGATCTTGCACCATGTGACTCTGAACACTTTGTTGTTGACATCAGTGATGTAATTTTTTTAATGGAGGAAACGTTTCATATTTTTTTGGACGTTACCATGCTAGATCTTTCAGCGCTTCTTATAAAATAGTATTTTAGTTCCCCTGATCACCTTGAGGCATTCTTTGAATCCTCAAACTTTTGTTTCCAGATCTTTGAAAGCCAGGCTTCTGTCTGATACTCCAGCTGAGGGCATAGAAACAAAGATTCATAGAATCGTTAAGGTTGAAAAAGACCTCCAAGATGGTCAAGTACAACCTTTGCCTGAACACCATCATGTCAACTAAACCATAAGACTATGTGCCACATCCACTCATTTCTTGAACACTTCCAAGGATGGTGATTCCATCACCCTGGGCATCCTGTACCAGTGTTTAACCACCTTTTTCATGAAGAAACTATTCCTGATGTCCAAGCTAAACCTCCTCTGGCACAGCTTGAGGTCATTTTCTCTTGTTCTGTTTACGTTCCCTAGGATAAGAGGCCAACTCTCACCTAGCTACAACCTCCTTACAGGTAGTTGTAGAGAGTGATAAGTTCTCCCCTGAGCCTCCTTTTCCTGACTAAACATCACCAGATGCCTCAGCCGCTCCTCATATGACTTACTCTCCAGACCCTTCAATAGCTTCAGCACTTCAATATCTTTCTTGTAGTGAGGGGCCCAGAACTGGAGACAAGTACACAAGATGCAGCCTCACCAATGCCAAATACAGGAGGACAATCACTTCCCTAGTCCTGCTGGCCACATTATTGCTGCCAAAGTCCAGGATGCCTCTGGCCTTCTTGGCCACCTGGGCACACGGCTGGCTCACGTTCTGCTGGTTGTTAACCAGCAACTCCAGGGCTTTTTCTGCTGGGCCACTTTCCAAGTACTCTGCCCCAAGCCTGTAGTGCTGCATGGGGGTGCTGTCAGTCTCATCAGGACAACAAATTGTCTTCCCTATCTGAACCACACATACATCTCTTGATGTCTCCAGTAATCACATCTGTCCATCAGTCCCACATGAAGGTCTCTAATAATTTTTGGCCTTCCTTCCTCTCTCCCTCCCTGTTTCCCTCCTTCCTTCCCACCTGCCCGCCTGCCTGCCCACCTCATTGCCAGGGAATTTCTGACATTCGGTTTATGGTGTCAATTGCAATAGCCCCTAGATGTATGAACTTCATTTGCTCTGTGGAAGGGCTGTAAAATCTCAAATCTCCTCTATGATGCCCAGATCCTCTTCTCCGCTGACAGTGCTTCCCTGATTTTTTTCCCTCAGTATGTTAGTCAATACTTTCCCCCCCAAAAAAATTATGACACCACACTGCGTAACAGCCCCAGAACAGCAGTCCTGAATTTGTAGAAACATTCCCACAGCACTGCAATCGAATTATGGCCACTAAGGGTCATCAGAGTTTGTGTTTTCCTGCATTTTTTGGTTTCTGGTCAACAGTGTGAAGCCGGCAGTGGCATCAGGCCCTCTAGATGGCTGCATAACACCAACAGTACGCCTGCGGGAGCAGTAAGGCAGCTTCGAAAAGGGAAGAGGTATAACGAATTACAGCTTTTACACCAGGTTACACTGAAAAGGACATCTTTGTCACTTTTTATGTGGTGACATTCAAAAGTCCATGTACGATCTGGAACCAGCTGAGCAACTACCTTTCCACAAGAGCCACTGCTAAGACCATGGAGCAGAAACATTGAGAAACTCTTGAAAATGGCCCCATCTGGAAGATCTCACTGTCTGGACTTCCATATTAGACAATTATTACACACACACACACACACACACACACACACACACACACACTCTTTGCCCTTAATCAAAGGATGATAAAGTATGATAAAGTATGATAAAACATGACTAGAGTCTCATGAATGACTTTGCCAGACTAGCTATAAAATAAGCTGCCGAACATCACTGACACAAACACCCGTGCATCAACACAGCCCTCATAATTTTAGATGGCACAATTGAAAGTGCGTTCTGCTACTGCTATAGTTACTGGCAGGCAGCAGTGGAACTCGAGACCAAAAACCCTAGAAAAGTGGTAGCATAAAGCCCTACTTTTCCTTTGATCACCAAGGAGGTAAAGCTTTTTAAATGTCTCTTGCCTTGTGTCCCGGCAGCTATACTGGCCTGGCAGCCTCTTTAAGACATCTGCCCTTTGTGAAGGAAGTGGTATGCCTGTACATGCATGGCAGGCTTCTCAAAAGCCAAACAGAACAATCAGCCTTGGGCAGAATGATGATTTGTGATGGTAGAGCTTTCTCTTGGACAAATTCAAAGCATCACATCTGCTTGAAGGTTGGCACTACTCTCACTCACTTCCAAAATGGCTACAGTATGCAGAAGCAACAATCTGCCAAAGAGGTCTATGTCCATCTATACTAGGAGGCAGCAGGAAGGCATCTGGTCTCCCCCATGGTCTTAATGAAGAGTGGAGGGTGCAGTGCCAGCCTCTTGCAGATTGGTTTGAGCATTACCAGCAGAGAGTCTGTCTCTAACAGATGTTCATATTGGCTTTGTGAACTTCTATTACTTCTGAAGCTGGTATAGCACCTGAGTTGAAAGTGTTGGGGTTTGACTATAAAGTTCAAATACCATCTGATGAAAGTCTCCATTTCTTATGTGATCAGCTATAGGTATGATCATTAAAAGCTTAAGCCAACAATTCCAGAATAAAGGAGGACAGAGGTAGCAGGAGGCCTTTTAAAGTGGCCCTTACTATTGCCTTTTCCATCCAAGTTTTTCGTAGGTGAGCTCCTACAAAACTCTTTATCAGAAAATCACAGAATGGATAACGTTGGAAGAGACTGCAGTGGGTCATCTGGCCCAACCTCCCTGCTCAATCAGGGTTATGCTAGAGCACATTGCACAGGATGGCATGCAGGCAGTTCTTGAATATCTACAGTGAGAGAGATTCTTCAGCCTCTCTGGAAAATCTGTTTCAGTGTACAGTCATCCACACTGTGAAGAAGTTCTTCCTCCTATTCAGGTGGAACTTCCTGTGCATCAGTTTCTGTCCGTTGCCTCTTGTCCTATTGCTAGGCACCATCAAGAAGAGCCTGGATCCATTCTCTTCATACCCTCTCTTGAGGTACTTACAGACATGGATGAGGTCCCCTCTCAAGGGGTCTCATCTTCTCAAGGCTGAACAGGCCAAGCTCTCTCAGCTTGTCCTCATAAGAGCAATGCTCCAGTTCTGTAATCATCTTCATTGCCCTCCTCTGGATACACTCCAGGAGCTCCATGTCTCTTTGGTATTGAGGAGCCCAGAGCTGAGCACAGTAATCCAGGTGAAGTCTCACTCGGGCTCAGTAGAGCCTACCTATTTCTAGGGCCTTATCATGGCCGTAGGGACAAGGTGGGGTGAGGAGTGTAAAAGGCAATGAGGTTGACACCTGAAGCATTTTGCAGCTAGGAAAATAAACCAAAGGTCATGTTTTTGAGGAAAGCAGTTTTTGAACTGTCATTTGTTTCACATGGAGTTAAGCAATGTTCATATGAATGAAAAGTGGAGCCCTTAAGCTGGCTACAGCATAGGGCTTGTCACTGCTTTTTTTGAATATAAAGTCCCCCTGGGAATTACAAGGAGTGCCCTAGAGCTTGCCCTCATAGGTTCAGATCTCACAGCATTGACTCAAGCCTCTCATTTTCGTTCACCCTCTGGAAACCATGCAGTAATTTCCCCTGCATGCAACATCTAATTGATGGGACACTATCAGCACCTACTGAGAATTTGCACATTAGAAGTTCAGCAGCAGACAGGAGGATAAGCTATGCATATTTCAGAGAAATAACAAATATGACAAAAAATCTCCACGTAGCAAACCAGCAGTATTAAAATGGGGAGAGTCAGAAATATAAAAGGTGTGGTATTTACAAAGAGAGCCAAGTTAAATATGACACAACTGAGGTTAATGTGAACCCTCCCTTCAGAGATCTCAGGCACAGAGCTATGGACTCTAGAAAGACAACATGCAAGATTGCCCTTTCCATCTTGTTTGGCTTGGATGATAGGATGGGCAATGAAAAGTGAATATTACACTAAGTTGGTCAGAATTACAGAGTTCTATCTTTACAGGTTCCTCTCTCCTCTGACTCCCAACCCTGAAACTGGCTTTTTGTGAAGAACCGAGCATGTTTTTCCTCATCACTCTGGCCACATTTATGTAGAACCTGTTTATAAAGAGAGCCTTGCAACTCACAAAGTCACTATTTCTGTGTATGCTTAATGAATCTTTTGCATCTTCAAGAACTTGCTTCGTGCTCTGAGGCTGGAAAATTACCATCACACTTTTGATTGGGGATTCATAAAATTACTTTTGGAAAAAGTACAGTAAATTATCATGCTATTGTAACCAAGCAGCTCTGTTGGATTCATGCTGAATGTCTCAGAGGTGTCCTCATCAATACACTACTTGCTTTTCTTAACTAAAGCCCTGAAAAGCATGGCTCCTGGTCAGAGCCTTTTAATGGACTTCTTTACTGATTACCCTTTTTTCCCTCCAATGAAAGCAGTATTTTAAGAGAGGTTATAGAGCCTTGCTCTCATCATGGATGCAGAGTCCACTTGTGTATGATGGCTGTAGCTGGGATAAGGTTCAACTGTGCTACCTTGATTATGTCTGAGTCTTGGTTAATCATGTTTCAGTCTTACTTTCTAAGTAGTCATCTATTAAACACAAAGGTGGGCTTTTTTTCTTTTCCTCACAATACTCCTTAGAAGTTGCCTAGCTTTAAATATCATGAGAAAAAAAAATCATGAATTTTGTGAAATCATGAGTTAAGGCGGTGGTAAGTCAACTCCCTACATACCTTAGTCATCACAGTGACACCTCCCATAATTTTTAGTGAAGAAGTGGATAATCCACTACTGGAGTATTCAACCCTTCAGTATTTCAATATCTCAGTCACCTCTAGGGAGAATGGATGGTCCTGCCCAAACATGAGGAAAGGAAACTTTGAAAAAAATCCCTACTTCAAGTATTACTTTTCTTACCATGTTTAAGTAATAGTGGAATTAAATTCAGGAAAAAAGGCAGATCATGGGCAGTTTACTGTATTATAATTCACATTATTATAAATGATGGCAAAACTCCCACCTGACCTCGAACAGGGCTCCAACAACTGATAAAATGTAAGTGATCCAAAAGGTGTTTTAAATTTAGTTATAATCAGGTTGTAAATCAGATGCAAATTTCATTCTATTATACCATATTATACACATTTTTTCAGTGGCTTAAGAAATTGCTCCTATCTGTGCACATCTATATTTAATCCACAGCTATATTCCTAAAAACACTGACTTTTTAATCAGTTCAGTGAATGGAATAAATGTAGGGGGAAAAAATCAGATTACTCTATGATAATTGACAAAAAAATATTCAAACAGAATGGCCTTTCACTGCCTACTGAGCAGATTTTCTGAACTCTCCATCTCTTCACAATGCTTCACTATATGAACAGCCAGTAAAGGATCATTTTAGTTATCACAATCACCTGTGTTTTACTGATTTATCCCTTACTTCCTATTGTTTACGATATCCTTGTGAAAGTGGGAATACATTCCAGGTTGATTATTTCTATTTGGCAGAATATTTTTCTTTTGTCTTTGTAATGTCTGTGAAACTAGGAGGGTTCAGTGAATCTGGCTGTTCTGACAAGTGAAGCCAATACAGCCCAGTTGAGTAGACAGCTGTTCAGTCAGAACCAGGAGAGGACTCAGGAACTCCTCCCTCAGAACAATCAGTAAAAGATACAGACATCAGTTTTTTGTCAACTTTCTGGTAGAAATATTATTTCTAACAAACGTTTCTAAGTGGACTGGATAGATTCTGATATCTTTTATGAATGGATTTTGCTACATCTTAGTTTCATGAACAATTCCAATATTTCCCTTATTATTCAGGCTGCCCTCTCTTCAGGGACTGTCTTTTTGTTTCACGAGTGTGTGGAGCCTAGTCAATGGTGCCTTAATTGCCAATAGTTCCTCCTAAGCTCTACCCCAACACGGATACTAAAACTTCACTGAAAACTCAAGTCAATACAATTTTATTTGTGGCCATATTTATGCATGCTCTTGGCGACCTGGTGCATTTGTGGCCTTTTGGCTGCAGGGTCACATTCCCTTTACACTTACATATACTTTGATCAGTCTGCACCTGCCTCCACATTGTGTTGTAAATAAAAAGCTTACAGCTGGTTTCCTACCTGAGTACATGGGTGACGCCTTAAGAAGTAAGGTAACATCATATTACTGGTCGGAAGGACCCTTCCTGTAAGGACATTTCAGAAAACAAATTAGTTGTATGTCTTCTCAGAGAAATTTCCTTGCTTTGTGCATTGACTTCTCCCTAATTTGTCTCCATTTTATGTTTCACCTTTGTGTAAAAAGATGGGCTTTCAAGTTATAAAAGAAGGGACTTCAGGATGCAGATACATTCTATTTTGCTGCTGTGTTTACGTAACATGCCCTAAATATATAATAATTATAATAAGGGCTCTGCCATATTTGAAGCAGTTTTTAGATTGTTTTTGAGATTATGCCTTTCAACAGAAAAAATAATTCAAAACCTCTCTTGGTGTCTGTGCAAAATACCAGTAACATCTCACACTTTGGGGATAATCTCGTCCTATAATGGTGCTGAACTATTAGCAAAAATTGCATTAAACTCATAAATATTTACAGCTATTTGAAATGCCAAAATTTTGCTCCACAGCTAGCACAAATCAACTGAGTAACATTGTGTACAATGAAAAAGTGGGTCATTGCCAACTGTGGCTTATAACTGCAACATGATTCGCAAATACACCAAATTGCTGCCTCAGGACAAGATGCTGATTCCAGTGCACAATGTCTTCATTGACTACTGAAGGTAGATTCATCATAGGTTTCAAACCTCACATCCACCAGGTATTGCCATCATCTTCCTGCCTTATTTAGTCCAAGTTGAGAGGCATTTACTGGAAAATGAGAAGAAGATTCACCTCTTTAAAACAGCACCTTTTCATGGCAAATGAACAGAGAAAGGACCAGCCCATCCAAACAATGCAAGTCCTACAAGACAGATCACCTTCTGGGCTGCCTGGGGGAGCCAATTCAGAGTCATAATTTCTGGACAGTGCTTTACACAGTTGAGTTAATTGAGATTGAGTGTAAAAGAAACCCTAAAGACTTATGGAAGACCGAAAACTAGAACAATCTTTTCCCTTGTGAGTGTCCCAGAAATGAGGTAGAGCATCACACTTGCATTTCTTCTTTTTTAGCCCAGTATCCTGCATTCTTTTTTTTACTCTGCCACGGAAAAGTAGAAGACTCTTTTTCCCTACTACATTGTTTTTCTTGAGCTCGCTTGTGTTATGGTGACAGGTGGAAAATCTGAGTTAAAAGAATCCAAGATCTGTTATATTCACATCCTAAAATTTGCTCTGAGCTTTTGGTTGTGCCAAAGGGGCCTAACCATTTGTATTTTAAATAGAAAGTGGTACTGGCTGCCTTGAGGGTGTGGAAGGAAGGACCTACTCTGGCTGCCAGGTAAAGCATATTCCTCACAGCCCTTGGGGAGCACAGAGGAACCATCACTGAACACAGAGTAACCCTACAAGTTTTCCCTGCACTCCTTGGGAAACAGGGATTCTGCACAAGAAATAAAGCAGAGCTCTAGGTGCCTGAAGATATGTTTGAGTCAAACAGGGAAATGTTAGAGCATTTTAGCATTAAGTTGTTTTAAATGGCAGTACCTCCAGTTTACCCAGTTTCTGTTTTAGATGCCAGTTCTTCTTTGGAATTAAGCCCATCATTCCCATGGCTGTTCGCAGCCTTTTTTTCCAGAAGGATGTTTCTAAAGTAAAGGTCAAACAATAGACCTGGCTCAATTAGCCTTATCACTCAGAGTTGCAGCCCGTATGTAAAGAACAAGGCTAAAATTCAAGGTCTTTCATTCCAGTCATGTTTGAAATTGCTTTTTTTCAAAACTTCAGTCTTTGAGAAAACTCAATCTTTTAATGCCATGTTGTGCTACTCACATGGTCTTCTTTGTTCTGCTTCAGATTTGCTGTCAGCTGACCTATGGCTCCTTTGCCACACAGCAGAAAGGTATTTGAACTGCAGGACTGCTGCTGACCTAGACTCAGAGGTGACTGCATGCTCATTACTACTCTCCATTGAGTTGTCAGATTGTTTTCATCTGAAACACTCTGTAGACATTTTGAGTAAAATATATTGAACAATATCTCTCTTCAACATTTCTATTGCAATATTCTCACCACAAGGAAACTGTGGGGACATTTCTGGTTTCCACTTTCTATAGCTTTTTCTGAGGAAATACTATTGTGGTTTGCTCTAAAAACACAGTTGTAGGACCTGTGGTATAACTTAAGTATTTAATCTGTCCTGATTACTTCACAACAGAGTGCAGAACACCATTCTTATGAGCTGTTTGCATTAAACTTCACAATTTAAATGCACTTTTTTCATCAAGAGCTTTTCCAACCATTACTTTTCCAACATATTATAAAATTACTCAACAAGTGGTATTATCACCATTATACAGATGAAGAGACTGAGGTGAAGAGATCAAATGGTTTACCCAAAACCTTAGAAGGAATCACAGTCAGAGGCAGGACTGGCAGTTTCAGGTTTTGTCTTTTGCTCAGAACAATCTTCATGCTTCCCCTCTGAAGACTAACTATTGTCAATAATCATCTGACTTTATCATCCTCCAGGGCATGCTGCAAGGCACGTTTGCTTTCCCAAACTGAGAGAAGCTGGGAGGATGACTCTGGTAAGAAAGCCAACAAGGCTTCAGCTACCAGGTTATTAATGCTTGAGCAATGCCTGCTCTTGGAATAGTCTATTTGGAAAACTGTTTTAAGAACGTGCTTGGAAGTGCTTTGAGAAAAGCATTCCATTTTAACTAATGAATGTTTACAAGGAATAAATATGTTAAAATAATGCATCAGTATTCTTCACATCAATAACTACTCTCATTTATGTCCATTTTCTGAAATGGGAGGAATCAACAGAAAAGAGGCAGGTGAAACAACTGTATGATATATACCTTCTTAAAGGGCATAAATGAAGAAATTGTTATTATAGCTTGAAAGCAAGTCATTTTATTTTTTTGTATTTTCTAAGGAGATGAGAAAATAGGCAGAGGAGTATGATATTATAGTAAAAAACTGCTTCAGGAAGGTACTTACATTCCCCTTCTGAGATGTCTGCTATCTGTGATTCCTCAAAACATTATTCTAAAGATGAAAAACATTCACTACAGCCTCAGAAGAGTTTAAAAAATTGCACAATGTTTCAAGAGAATAAATGTGACCTATTAGTAGGAATACTTTTCAACAGTAATTTTCAACAAATTGGTTTGTTTTCCACTACTGTATAACATCAGCATCTTTTCTTTTTCATTAAAACTAGTCAATTTTTGAGGCACTGAGTGGAAAAAAGAAAAAAGAACATAATTGTTAAAAACAGCTTAAGTGCACGCAGCAAAAATTTGATCATTTCCTACTCTTTTACCACTTTTATTGTTGGTATTGCTTTTTATGTGGAAGAAACCAGCAAAACTCTTTTTTAATACCTTTTTCTAGTGTCTTCCTGAATCCCAGATGTTTAGTCACAAACAGAGTAGAAGCAAATGTCCATTTCCAAATGACCTTTTTTGATTCCTGTTCAAAAATCTGCAGTCACTTAAACCTTGCCTGCTTGACAGTGCACACACCCACACAAACAGGACATTGTTCTCTGTTCATCGTGCTTGAAAACCGTGTCTGAACTTGTGTGTCAAAAAAAAAAAAAAGAATCATGTGGACTTAGCTGTGGGACACATACTTCTTTGCAGGTGTGAGTGGCAGCAATTTTTGTTAACAGTGCAAAGAATAGGTGCAGTGTAATTTTAAGTATTAGGACATGATAATGCCACTTTGCTAGGGCAATGCGGTGCCATTCCTACATGTATTGGCCATGTGGCAAATCAAATGTCTGAACCAGAGAATGTCAATATGCCAGAGGCTCTAATTCCTTATTTACACAGCTCTATTAGAAAATAACATGAAAAGTAAGTCAGCCTGAACAAGGATGTAGATCAAAAGGAAAAGCAGTTATTCCAGTTTTAATGGATAACACTAGCTATAATACAGAACGACTCACAGAGGACACAGCAGCAGTCTATGGATGCAGACCTGGGACCCACAGAGACAAATTATGAGGCTGGGAGTAAAATAAGCTACTGAGAAGTCCTGCAGCTGAGAGAGAACAGATAGCAGGAGCCAGTGGCAGTAGAACAGGGAATTACATTTAAAACACTGACATGTTGTCCACAGGACTTAGGTCAAACTGGTACAATCACCCTTTAGTCTTACAGCTGCCCTCATATAACTGGTATAAACCTACAAGCACAGTACCACCTAAATTGCATATGGACTTCTCTGGAACATTTTCTGCCTCTCAGTAACACTTTGGCATGCAAGCAGACCTAGAGAAGTACATAGCTATTCCCTACTTCAGACTGCACTTCTCCAGATTAATTACTTCCCAACTAAGGTTTTTTTCTAGTTATGAGAGGGAAGTTTTTTCCATGTGTTCAGGTAGGGACAGCATACAGGTCCAAATTACGGTGTTTCATAGATCTGCTAAGTATGGATCTGCTTTTCTTCATTTGGACAGACACTCCTTAACTAAGGAAAATGTATGTCTTCACCTGGCAGCCAAGAGGTGCATTCATCAGGCACACTTATATGATAGGTTTCCAGGAATGATGAAATTACCCTTTGAGAGAAAAAGTCCAGGTTCATAATGGTCCGCATGAGCCTCATTTGATCATGTCTACCTTCTTAAGGGAATTCACATTTGACTTGGCACGGCACCAGAACAATTTGATTTTGATGGTGTTAAACTGATCTCTGTCCTCTGTAAGAGGTGACTCATGTTCACCCAAGCAGTCCATTCTCCTGTGGATATTAACAACACACTGCTCTCATGGGGAAGTTTGAACTGTGTATACACAGCTACTAAGGGGAGCATTCCCATCCAGTTACATCTCAACACACACAGAGAGTACCCAAAACATCTGGTCCTACTGCAAACAACGAAAGCAAAAGAATGTGTGGAATCTAGGGACCCTTTAGTCTCCAGGCCAGAAAATCATTTGAATTAATGGAACTTTGAGAGCATGCTCAAGGGTTTTTTTATTTCATTGCTGAATAGAACTGATTTGCTCAACTGAGACTTCTGTCTTTGAGGAAAGAATCAATGCTACCAGCCCGGCTCTCCCAGGCAGCCTTACAATAACAAAATACAGAGTGTGTTCATTAAGTAAGAACACCACCAGGTGAGTAAGCAGGTTGCAGTTTCAATAGTGTTTTCATCACAAACATTGTGATTTTTTTTAATTATTATGAAAAGCTCTTTGACAGTGTAATTTTAAGTAAATCAGTCTGTACAAAGCTTTTTTATTTATCCTTTACAATTTCCATCACCAGATATTAGCCTCTTCAAAGAAAGAGCAACTTGTCAGAAAAAATGCCTGTTTCAGAATTTAATGAGAACATTTCTTCTTTCTTTTCTCTGAAGAGGATTATAATGTGATGGGTGGAATATAGAGAATAATTAGCCCCATTGGAGTGTAAATTCCAAACAATATTTTCTTTTTACACAATCTGAACTGGATGAACAGGATTTGATTTTGGTCCACCAACCAAGGAAATTATTAATTAGTTCTAATTGCAAAATCTTTATCCTGGTAGGTGTATGAACCTTAAAACAGCCAGCTTGGCTTCCACATCCTCCGATCTGCTTGTAAAAAACCCTTCTTTCACTATTGGGTTTTGGATATCAGTGTTAATTTATAGCCAAAATATTCAAAGTTCAAACCAGCTGTAAGTTCCTATAAGTTACTCACTCCAATGTGAAATGTCACTAGATTAGTGTGCAAAAGGGTTCTTAGCACACACAAATTCAGATTCTCAGCTGGTATAAACCTTCAGGGCACTACAGACATGAACTAGCTAAGACTTGTGTCCTTTTAATCTCAGAATCCCTAAATTAGCCATAACACATCCAAGGGATCACAACAGACCAAGGATGAAAAAAAGATGAAGCTCAGTAATGAAAAGGGTAGAATAGAGGCTTCTCACATTGTTTGTTTTAGTATGTTTTCATTTTTAATTAAGAGTAAATCCTTTAAATTGCCGAGGGAATTTTTTTCATGGCACAGTAGGTATAAATGGGTGGAGCTGCTCAGAAGGAACAGAGCAAAGACCAAAGTCAAGAATCACTGGCACCACAGGCATGACAGGAAGAAGATGTGGTTGGCATCAGGAAAAACCAAACCGGTGATGGTTGGAAAACCAGCTGACCAGCTCTGCAAGGGAACTGATCTCTATGTCAGGGCTCTTGGGTTATCTTGGCTTACAGCTACATTTGGATGAAGTTTATGCTGGTCTGTGAGGGCCTCTGGTAAATCATCTAATGTAATCAAGTGAGAATTCAGATACACTCTCTCACTGTTCTGCATACTGATGAGACTAACATGACACGAGCAGCACACAGAGACAGATACCTGTGACACTAGCCAGAGCCCTTCATGCAGGCCTTTGGGAAAGAGCTGGGGAAAATACACAAGAATTTCTGAGTCTTGTTGTCCTGATTCACAGTCCAGGACTCAGTGCCAGATTTTCAGGCTTGCCTGGCTCTCAAAGAAGTTTCAGTCATTCTTAGTATATGTTGAAGGAATCTATAAAGAAACGCAGTAAGAGATTTTTTTCAGAGTGGGTATTAATGTGGAAAAATATCTGGGTAGGGCATTAGTCCCCTGGGAAATTATGTTCTGGACATTATGTGCCTGAGATGATCCCATTTCGTTAGCAGACTTTGTGCCCTTTGCCTTATGCCTGTGGAGGCTGGTTACAATATGAGAAAAAATTACTTGTCTCATCACTACTACTGCCCCAGAAATCAGAAAACAAACAACTTTCTGCATCCAGTTCTAAATGACAGGAGGCTGGGAAAAAGAAGGATTTTCAAGATAGCTGCTCATTTACCTCTGTGACAAAACTAATTGCTGCAACCACAGAATACAAAATGAAAGGGAAGCAAGACATAAAAATGTAGGCAGCAACAGTCCTGGATACTAAATTAACAGAATTATATTATCTGTCTGTGAGACCATGCTGAAAACTCACAGTATTGCAAATCACACTCTTTTTTATGATGGGTTAAGGCTACATCTTGCTTTAGTTTTTCACTGCAAATGTGAAAAAAAAAATTATTTGAACCAGACATTATATTTGTGCACATTTTAGGGCAGCTCCAACTTAGCAGATGCCTTGTATTAACAATATGCAGTTGTGACAGGAAATGTGGTTTAGGTTCCTGGAAAAACATAAAAGCTAATTCAATTACTGCATTTCATAGTGCTTTTCCTTACATGCTAAACTGGTTTTGATTATACTGAAACCTTATAGCGATAAAATTTTGTCAAGAGTGTTAACTGATCAGTGCTTATCCTCCTTCTTACACATCTTCTCCTGCTGACCTACATTCTGGGTTACCTGTGAACAAGTCTAAAACACACAGACAAAGTTGTCCTACCAGAACTGATAATGTTGCACAGTCCTTTTACTATTTCAATTATTATTTTTCCTTAGAGTTACTGCATTCTGCTTCTCATTCTCTTTTTATTCTGCCTGAATAAAAGCATTCCAGACTCTTTCAGTTTAACAAAACATTTCAACAACAACCCCCCAAACCCTCTTATCTATAGTAACTAGACAAATCATGGTAATTGATCTCTAGAGGGAGTTTATTAAAAGCCTAAGCACAAACACTTTCCAGAACACTGCTGCAATAAGCATGAACTCAAACAAATGCTCAGTTTGCTATCTGCAGTTTGTCACTTCATACATTTTGAGCAACTGACTTGAAAAGGGTTTTTTTCCAGGAAAAGAGAAGCACGTTCTGGTGGACTAAGAAGTAACATTGAAGTGAATTTGCTTCAACTAATTTTATCAGTGCTAGAAGATTTATATGCTTATGGATCATTGTGTGTAAACAAAAGTTATAATAAGAACCTGCTACTTCCAATGTATCTAAATACATGTATTTTTCACTAGTAAATGTCAATTAAATCCTGAATTCAAGAGCATTAGTCTGATGATTAGCCATCTGTTTTATGGCCAAGAAAGTATAAAATATTTAATCGATACCTGAAGTAGAAAAAGGACAACCCAACAACAATAACAAACAATTAAACAACCCATACCATAAACACAGAGAAACATCTACAGCTAATATTGTGTTTGGAGCAAAAGGAAATGTCTGGAGGTGAATTACAAAATTAGAAAAAGCTGAGTTTAATAAGAGCTTAACTGAGCTACCCAGAATGGAAAGAAAGTGCTTTGAGGTTGCATAGGACTCAACCCTTTCACTCCAAAAATCTCTCCATCAGGGTATCAAATGACAGTACTCTTAACCAATGAAAAAACTAATCAGAGGCAGTACATTGAGCTTTCATTATTTCATCATGGTACAGCAACACAACACTGAACACTAGTGTGTAACTCCCAACCAAGGTATCACAAACATATGTGGATTTATCCTTACCCTCCCCCAGCATTTGTCAGCACAGCTGATTCCTGTCAAAATGTGTGGTGTGGCTTGTGTTGTAGCCTTGGGTTTGGCCTGCACTGATTTTAGGTGTTAGGTGAACAAACGTATGAGATGATACCCTCAACAAACCTAAGCCTAATTTTAGAAATCTGGGGATGAATTTACTGTGCAGCTAACCAGTTTTCAGATATGGCCATGGCAGTCCTTACAATGGTAATATTTGGATATATAATTGGAACCAGGAATTTTGTTTACATACATTTTGGTTCAGATTCAGAAAGGCCATACAAAAGATTCCCACTTTGAGCTGGTTGAGAAAACGTGGAATGAAAACATCTGTTTATAAGTCTGAAATGCTTTCTCTCCTGGACATTTACTGCGTATTGTTACTAATCTATAATCAGTATAATCAGTAATTGTTTTCTGAAGATTTCTCTCCACAAACCGCACTTCTTATCTAAGTGGTAGTGCCTGAAAGGGCAGCAAGTGATTTCATATCTAAACAAGAGTCATGCTCTCTGCTATGGAAACGATTTTTTGTTTAGAAAGGGAATGTCAGTACCTGAGGAGTATAATTTAACCTTGCTCAATATGAGTAGTAAAAAATGAACTAAACTGATGATCTTTTTCCAAAAAAATGTATCCTAAAGTCCCTGCTGGGGCCATGGCTGTTAAAATACATACATACATGTACATACATATCTGTATCTATGCTTTTTTAGGAATTCTGCTCAACTGCTTCATATTAGAGCAGTAGACAGAAACAATATCCCTTAACTACCCTTCTGCAGACCTGTAGCAACACAGATCATAACAGAGCCCTGGATGCTGTACCCACCTTAAAGTCATAGGGAAAAAAAATGAAGATTCCTATTATAAGGAATTAATGGATTAAATATACTAGATAATGTCTTAACTCAGACTGTAAACATTGCAGAGGCAAACTTTATCAGATACTGGAGAAACCAATGCATGAAAGTTGAAAGTGGGAAAAATCAGACAATAAACTGCAAATTAGCAGCTGTAATGATAATTATTGTGTCAACCCTCCACATTAATGGGATATGCACCACTACCTGAAATCCTTAAAGCAAGACTGAATTGCTTCCTTACAGTGTACATGATCAGTTAATTACAAGACAGCTTTCACCAGGAAATCCTGGTGAAGTTCTGCAGTCTGTGTAATGTAGATGATTAGGCTAAATTACTGCACTGGCCTTAAACTATATGAAATACTTAAATTTCTGGTATATATATACATCAAGGGAAAAGCAGAGTATTTTGCATAGGAAAATAGAAAACATCAGTGCAAAGGAAGGCAGTACTTCAGCCAAGCCATGCCTTAGTCTGGCCAAGTCTTGAAAAGTTTCAAGTGAGCAGATTTCAGCATCTCTTTGGGTAACCTAATTCAGAAATAAAATACCCTCCTTATAGAGTTTTTCCTAACACACAGTCTGAAAAATTATATTCCAAATACCAACAGATTTAATCAATCCACTAATCAAAGCGTTCAAGAAAGAAGCTAGGAAAATCTATAGAAGTGTTTCATAGTGTGGGAAGATAATTTTAGGGGCTGAATGGCTCATAGGGATCTACACTGTATGTGCACATTCACATGGTTGACTTGTGACAAATTGTAGTGAGAAATTTATGTGGATTTCTGAAGTTACATCCCAGAACTTTTAAGAGTATGGTCTTCTGGGGAAAGAGTTAACAAACGGACTTCTACATTTCCATTCTGAGCACTATATATATTAATAAGTACCTTTGTATACATTTACACACCCTCTCCAACATGCAGATGTAGAGGCTTTCAGTAGCAAGAAAAAGTCTCTCAAAGCACTGGAGTCTTTTGTTTTGAACAAATGAAACAAGTAATTGAAAAAAATATTTTAAATAATTTATCAGTTTTGGGAGCCCTTAATACATGATCTATTTCATCACTAGAATTAAATAAACCATTGTGGAAACAGTACTTTGTAGCTGTTAGGGTGCATGGGCATATGGGTTCAGCCAGTATTTTTAACTATGAAAATTTATTTCTACAGCTTCAGACAGTATTAGTGGTAGAAAAAAGCACCCTGAAAAGGCACCATAACCAATTTGATAGGTAAATGTACATAATAAATATGTCAAGGCAACTTAAGGTTTGAATACCTCAGTTTGATATAACATCAGATACTTTTCCCTGATTCTCACTCCATATCCTCTATATGTGGAAAGACACGTATCCACCATAAGACTGACACTAGCAAGACGTCCTAAATGTTGTAGTCGTGTTTCCATAGCTGCATTGCTCTAATAATATAGCTGGGAAAAAACAGTGGGCCTGACTACAGCTGCTTTTGGTATGAAAGCATGGAAGAAAGAAGAAAAGTATACAAAGGAGATCTCACTCATGTTTCCTTTAGTGCACGATGCTCCCTCAACAGGTTTACTGAACAAGGACAGAAGCAAAGGATCAAGCACCAGTGAACTGCTGAGTTGTGCGTGTGCACTACAACTGTAGGGTAGTGCAAGTGTAGGGTGGCTAAGCTGGCTTTAGATGTGCTAGCTCAAATGCTGGACATAGTCAAACTGCAGACTAGCCTGCCAGGAGGTTGGGTAAGCCCTCTGCTCATCTCCACTGCAATTCAATTGATCCCTGTATCTGAGTCAGCTCAGGGTATTTCCAAGACACACTGCCAACTAAAGTGTGAGCACGTCCTTTCCAGTGAAGACCCAGTCAAGGCTAAAAGGAGCTGAGCAAACATGGAAAAGAGCTGACTTGACCAATCTTTGTGCACTTGTATTAATGAAAATCTAATTAAATCTAACATTTCGAAAGGTTAATAAACACTGTTGCATTTGGTGGATTTCCATCCATGACTACTGAGATTTATTAAGAAGCTTAGTTTTTCCAAGAAAGGATTACCAAAGACAGAATACTACCAATTTTTTATGATTTAGTAAAATAGTGAGCCTAAATCATTTGATCACAGCATTACATTTCTTCTCAAAATTCTGCTTTTCTACAAAGGACCAAATTATATTTCAAACCTAAACAGAGCTTATGCCAATACAGAGGCTGAGGATTTTTAATGGAATCTGATCACGCAATCTGATTTGAAAGGAAATCTCTGAGAACTGGGTAGGGGTAAAACAACATGTTCCTGTGCCATAATAATGTGCAGTGTACAAGACATCCCTTAAAAGTCACCTGTAGAGCGAACTGGAAAAGACTCTCGTCAGAATGATGGAGGCTTTGGGACATACGCAGGATTATCTGATTTTTTCTTTCTGGGAACATGCAGAATTATGAACATGCAACCAAAAGCAAGGTTTGCATAATTAAGGAATATAAAATGTTGCCTCTCCTTGTATTTGGTTTGCTGGAATTATTTGGCTAGTCCATCAAAACTGGTAGTGCCCTTCTCTTTAGAAAGGACAAATGAACTAAGCAGATACACTTCTGGTAAGCAGTATTGTACATACACATCCAGTACTCTGGTTACTTACACAAAATGTTTCCATTGCAGATTTTTACTTCCATTGAAACCTTGGTATGGAGAAGTATGAGAAGTTGCCATTTAGGAAGTGATTCAAAGTGCACTTCACCCTCATTTCATACCAATTACAGACTGCATATGTAGTTTTCAGGACCTTTTAATTTTAATTTAGCTTCTGAGAAAAAAATATGGCTAACAGGCGGACATTAATAGCTTCTGCTTAAAAAACACATGCTAAATCTAAAGGTTTTGCAGTGTACATCTGCATTGTCTGTTAAACAATATACTAAAAAGACCCAATTTTCTTCTTACATCTGTAGGAATCATGAATAACACTGGAGAAGTGAGTCATGAGTAACCCCAAAGAAGTGAAACTCATTTCCACAACACACATTTGATAAGTACCAGCTCTTGGTGGACTGCTCATTTGTATTTCTACAGCCTTTTTGTGCCTCATCCTTAAGAGCAAAGATAGCTCTCTGAATGAAGTGACTGAGCTCTGCAAAACTCCATGAAAAACTATGCCGCATGAAGATGAGATCTTCAGATCTCTGGCTGAAGAAACCCCTAGTTGCATACTGCCAGAAACTGGGAGGGTATACTGAGAGAAATAAGACTGTATGCTTGTCTAGTATTTAAACTTTTTACCCAGAGCTCTGCTATTAGCCCATATTATGTAGGAGACATCGGAACAGGCAAATGTCTGGTCTGACTCCCTTAGCTATTCTTCGGTTCAAAGGAGAAAGAATGCAGCCTGGCTTTTACTCAGTCAGATTTGCAGCAAACATGAGTAAATGTGCAAATTTGTTGCCTTTCATTCCGATTTCAGTCCCCATTTCAGCCCTTCACTTTTCTGCCTGTGTGAAGACTAATTAATTCTCTTGCAGAGGCAAAGTGAATGTGACATCAATGCCACTGACCTCTAATTCCTTGCTCCCTTTGACAAATACCCACTACTTAGCCTCCTAAATCTAAACTGTTGGACAAAAGAGCAGTCACAATCTGCCACAGCATGCAAGTCTAAAATTAAAGGCACAATTTAACAATAATGTCATTTTGTCTTTTGATTTTGTATTGTTCAATTAGTTTAACTTTTCAGAGTTAAGCAATGGGATATAAAGGGCTATTCTGTCCTGGGAACCAGAGAACAGAAAAGATTAGGGAGCTTCTTTTACAGTGGATGATGAAGATTCCACCATAAACTCTAGTCAGAATGGGTGCTTTCTAGCCCCAGCTCCCTTACAGATGATGCTGGGTGAGTACCTCAGAGCACTATGCTGCACAAATATAAACAACCTGTGCTTTAGTATGAGGCCTCATGGTGTAGGTACATCCCCAAACATAACAGGATGAAGCTAGGAGCAGGATTCTGCCTACATGTGCTGTGCCTCCCAGGTCTCTGCTCTCCTCTCTGTATTTCACAGTAAAAAAAGTGTGCAAACAGTTCCCTTCCTTTAGCCTGTGCCTTGCAGACACTGTCACTTTACAAGATTTGGCCAGCAAAGTCCTACACCAATTTCCACCCTTTCATCTGAAATACAGCAGGCAAATGTCACTCAACCAGCAGACAATGGGGAGAAAAGGCTTTGATACACTGACTTAGTAAAACCCAATGTCCTGGCTGCAAATCCACTGTAATCCCATGTTATCACAAGGAATTCTCACTTGTTTGAGAATGAGGAAGATTTCTGCTATGCTCTTATCCTCCCTAATATACACACTTCCCCTGTTGCTTTGCTTTCCTTGTACGATACAGCAGCACATGAAAAATCGGGAACTGAATTGCTGGCAACATCACACCTTTAACAAACTTGCTGGCTGATGGATTCCTACCAAAGACTGTGGTCACTGACCACTTAGCTTAACTTAGCTTAAGGGAATGTCATCCAATAACTGATTATATTGTTAGATAAATACCTGAAAGAACCAACTGAGGTAAAGAATCAACTCAACATCTTTACTAATTTAGTGTCATGGAAGGAGGGTAGGGGAAGGGGAGGGGGAAGGGGAGGGG
>VXBA01004044.1:106764-142168 GCA_013399895.1 Serilophus lunatus | reverse complement strand
GAAGGAAGGAAGGAAGGAAGGAAGGAAGGAAGGAAGGAAGGAAGGAAGGAAGGAAGGAAGGAAGGTTTGTTTGTTTTAGTATTCCAATCTATTATCAGAACATGCTATCCTGAAAGGCAGGAAAACATACGCATGGCAGGACACATAGGATGCACATATGCATGACAATGTCAACTTAAGATATAGGGGAAAAAATACTTCTAGGATTTCAAACATGTCCATTAAATTAAAGTATCATCTGTTATTTGAATAAAACTCTGCTGGAGTGAAACTGTACAAATGTCATGGATCACAACTACTAAATGCAGCACATAGCAATAGAAACTGTAACCCTGCTGGGAAAAACAAAATTAAACAAACACATGCGACATAAATGTTTTTAGGGATTTTTCTCTCCCTGCAAATACTTTACAGTCTCCTGATCTCCAGAAAAATGGAAATGGCTCTTCATTTACATAAGGCTCTTCAGTGCTTGGGTCTGCAGAGAAAACAGACCAGATCTCTGAGGAGGATCAAAGTTTGCCAGACATGCCTCTGGTTTGGATTTAATCTCCTTCATTACACCCTTTTCCCAGCTGCTTGTTCAGTAAAAGTGACTCCCTCTTCTCTCATTACACTACCCATTTTCACAGGAGACACTCTTCGCATAGATTCTCTCCATTTTGCACCAAATATCTTTTTTCTTCCAAGCAGCCCTCTGCCATAGCCTTCAAGCGCTGGGGCGGGCAGGCTGCCTGTTGTGGGAGGTGCTAAGTCTTTGTGGACCACCCCTTGCATCAAGCTGCAACAGCCGTCGCCGAAATGCCATCTCCAAGCTCCATCTTTGTGGTGCTGAGGTTGATTCTTCCAGGTGCCACTGGGAACCTCCACACTGGACCATCCCTACAGAGTGGCTGCCGGGGAGCAAAGGAGACCATGTATTACCCACCAACTACAGTGCTTCTCTCTCTCCTGTAGCTTCCAGTTTGTCTGGGAGATGACTGGAAATGTATTTGCGCTTAGAGAAATTCCTGCTTTGATAAGTGGCCCACAGTTTTATCATGATTATTCTGAGAGGAATTAACACAAAATTCCCAAGCCCATTGTATTTCGCATTGCCTGTGGAGAGAATCCCCAAGCAACCTTATTTGAAGTACTTGTTTCGTCTATTACTTACTTTAGCCAGTTGTAACAAAATATCTAAATGAATTTTAGCCTATTGAGAGTTTTGGTTCTCTCTTTTGTATTAAAAAAGTAAGCTTATTAAAAGAGAATAGTTTTAAAGTATGGTCACATAACAAACCATGTATAAGGATAATAATAAAAAAAAAAAAGCCAGACATCCTTTAGTTGTGGTGGTTTAATTTCTGGAAATATTTTGGGTTTGTTTGGATTATTGTTGGTTTGGTTTTTTGTTTGTGGTTTTGTTTTTGTTTGTCTGTTTTTCTTTTTTTTTTAGTTTCCTGTTTCAAGCCAAACACACTTCCACACTAAGGGTATAAAAAAGGCCTCTGAAACTGAAACAGAGGGATCTGGTACTTGACAGGGAACTACGATGGGAAACAGATGAGAAACACAGACTGAGCTGTATGAAACAGGCAGTCCCTGTTTGTTACTTGACAGAATGGCAGGCACATAGGGCTTCTCTTTATTTCTGCTGCTTTTTCTATTATGCTCTGGTTTATGTTTCCATTAAGAATTGCAATAAATTTTTTTCTCTGGGTGGGCTATCCTGTCCATACCTATCCAAGGTCCTCACATCACTAAAAGAAGCATGGCTGGCCCCACAGCTGGGCAGGGCTCATGGGCACCCAGCCCAGGCACATGGGAGGGACAAAGAACACAGCTTGGCTGCGACCTGTGTGCAAGACAGCACAAGCACACAAGGGAGGACAGTTGCTGTGATGTGAAAAATAAGCTGTCCCATAGAGAGCTCAGAGTCATTGGCAACCAGCTGGTCACCACAAGTTGGGTGGGACCAGTTCCCATGGAGTTCCTGAACAATTTTTTTAACAGGAAAGCAAAGTTAATACCTCTTTTTGCCAAATAGTCTAATTGAAAAAGGAAGAAACATCAGTTTTACAGATTGTTCATCCAAATGCATTCTTCCCTGAAAAGCACGTATCATCTGCATGCTTTAAGATGAGTCATAAGTGTCCTGCTCTGTCTGGAGAGTGAACAATATGAAGAGCCAAACCTGTTTCAGAGCATCAGGGAGCGGGCATTTGCTAAAGAGATGGTTTAGTACCGGCACACGTTACTAAAGCTTCTGTGCAATTTCCATCTTTGTAGGTTTTTAGGAAAAAGTTAGACAAACAGCCACCAGAAACTATAGGTGGGTGCAAATCAGGAAGGAAGAACTTACCTCAATCTCTTATGGTTCTATATAGCTATGAAGAGACCTTTCAGGAGGACACTATACATTTCATTATCAGCCATAAGTGAAAGGGGGGGGGGGGGAAACCCTCTCACTTTTTCTTAATTTACTATCAGTCAGAGCACACAGCAATAACTCTGACCTTGAGAAATTATTTCTGCTGCTACCCAGAAATTAGGTTCATGGAACAAGTTTTCATCCAGGATTTGTCTACATTAGAGTACGTTGCCACCTGCCTGTGTGGTAACTCACTGGTAGAGGAAAAACCTATGTTAGCAGACCTGGCCTCCATCCAGTCTGAAGCATTTGAAGACTCTGGGCAATTTCAGCAATCCAACAACAACAACGAAAGCATCCTTTAGAGCCTAATAGACAAGGGAGCCTTATTAGCTGGTATGAATCCATATGAAGATTTACCTTCTATATAGAAAAAGGTCCTTGGTTTTGTTAATTAGGTCATGGTGCAGCAAAGCCTTTGGACCTTGGTATTTACGTAGCAGCTGAACAGCTACAACATCAAGGATTTTGATGAAATATTTGCAGGATCACTTGACCCTACAGATGTTGTTAAAATTCAAGATCTATAATTATAAACTTACTGACATTTAAGAAATAGAATCACATGCCTGCAATGCATGTGGGATACATAGCAATACATGATTTACAATAACTATAAAATAGCTTGAGTTATAAATGGTTTGTTTAAGGAATTGTTCTTTGGAATTAACCCCAAACTATTTTTTCTTTGCATGTCTTGATCCCCTGTTTCTGCCAGCATAAGGATATTATGAGGAAAAAAAGTGATCAGCTGCTAGAAGGGTGTTGCTTTGCATAAAGATTTTAGCAACAAAATACTACTGATATTGCACCCTGGCTTCTGCAGAAATAAACTTGTGGGGTTTTTCATCATAATTTCTGTAATAACTTAAATATGAGTAACAAGAGATGGAACTAGCAAAAGGTCACAAATATTATTTGGGTTTTATCTAGTCAGTCTAATCTGAGAATCTATGCTTGGGAAGCATGGTTGGAGAAGCCTTTATATGGGCTTGGCTTGCTCTGTTGACCTACTCACCAGCTTACTGGGCACATACCTGCTTAAGAATTTGTACCATGCTTGTTTAATAAATCTACACTCCAAGACACAGGGAAAGCTGACACAGTGGGATGTAGTATATAAGAGGTGATTGATGAAATTCAACAGGAAGGCCACAGGAAGATCTGCAAGTCAGATGGGAAGGAACAGACACATCAATGAATCCAGTCAGATTGCTGAGATAGCTTAGTGACACAAAAAGTGACCTTAGTTCATTTCTTCCCTCATGTCCATGAGTCTTCAAATCTGCTTGGCCTTCAGAAATCCTAATTCCCAGTCTTTGAACCTGTTCACAATATGACATATGTTTTTTTATGAAGAGGTATATAATCTCTTTCACGGAATGCTATAAATTCCTTGTCACAGGAGAAGATACAGAGGACCACGCTTCCTTCAGAGAAAAAAAAAAAGCCAAAAGAATTCATACATCCTACAGCTCCTGCCCTAGGAAATATCCTTTTAAGGGAGTGTTGTGAAACTGAAATGGTCCAACTAAACAAAAAATGGTATCATGAGTAAAAGCTAAAAGAGTGGGTGTGTTTGACAGCCATTGCTGAACTAAAGATAGAAGGCTTTGCTTATGCACTGACCCAGAAGTTCTGAATACATGAAAAGAAGGCATTTTCCACTGCCTACAAATGGAGAAATTCTGAAAGAAGGGCTAGATGCCAAATATTTTTCTAAGCTTGGTGTGTCAGAAGGGCTCTGGCAAGTGCCTTTAGAAAAACAGCTCATGTTTGTACATATTCACCAACCTTTTCAGGAGACAGTTTCCTCAGACTGCCAGTTGGGTTGTGCTTGGCACCTGGAACATTTTACTGGAAAATACAACATGTTTTTGTTGTTGCAGAAGGTAGTAAGGTTTACAAAGCTTACGTTTGGGTCTGAGGAAAAACAGTGGAAGTGCATGACTGGGCACTCCAAGTAGAAAGAGCTGACATTTCTGGAAAAGTTAAACAAGTAAAATTGTAAACTCTATTGAATAAAAATAACATACCTGTGAGAAAAATGAACACCGCAAGGAACACAAGCAGATTACAGTACAGCTGAGGGCATCACAAACTTGCCTGGTTCAACTAACAAGGAAATGGAATAAAGATTTAATGGAACCATGAACTATGTAATGATATTTGTGCATAATTTAGCTTTAAAATAGTGTTTCTGATTCACTCAGGAGTGCATCTCTTGCAGCTTTGGTATCAGGAGTTCAGATAGCTATCCAAGACTGGCCCAGACCCTATCACATATACAGCAATTCTTGAAAAAATAAGGACGTTTGCCTGTGCCTAGGTGAATATTTCTCTACTAGGCTGCATCTTTGCCCTAGGAAAGGTGGGTTGTTCTGTGGGGGTTTTATTAAGAAACAAGGAGCTGCAAAGCAGTACAAACAAATCTGCTTTGACTAGAAGCCATGATCTCAAGTGTATCTTTCAGTAGTGTGATAACCCTAAGGTCATCACACGATGTCCTTCCTGGTACTTGCAGAGTGCCCAGTTACCTCACATATCTCCAAGATGGAACATGCCCTTGAGCTATGACTTTGTGTCAGCTGTGCCAGTAGAAGTTTCAAGGGGTGTACCTGTTGCTTTAATTTTATGGTGGGCTACTTTGATTTAAGGATTACAGTAGTTGATAAAGCCTTGTTATGAATATAAGGCCTCATATGAATTGAGGCCTGAGACCTAGTTGGATTTGGGTAGTAAAAGATTCAGGGTTATTGGAGCACAAAGACCAGGAGAAGCAGGAAAAGTCAACAGAAGGGAAAGTTCTCCTCTATTAAGATCACCATAAGGACCTATTGTCATGCGAGACTCAAGTCTAACCAAGTTGCAGATTTTTATGCATAATGCAGCATCTGTCTTCACTGATCTCCTCATTTGCAATTTCACTTAAAAACACATGTCTAATCTGTTTGAATTCTCAGTTGCACAATTGCTGTGATCCGTCTGGCAGACTGCTCCTAAGAAAGCCAAAAGCCCAAGTATCGCCTGTAAGGCGCCTGCATGTTCCTCACGTGGTGCCCAAGGACAGTGCCACGGAGAATGCCAAGGCAAATAGCTGTGGAAGGGCTTTGGCATTCTTTGTAAAGATCAGCAACGGATCTTTTAGTATAATGTGCTGTGGTCACAATTGCAACATTTCTTTTGTATGCAATTGTAACACAATTATCTTTTGAATTTGTGGCTGGTGAGGAGGGATCCCCTCAGAAACAGTGGGGAAGAGAGCTATGCAAACATTAACTTGAACTGGATATACACTGATACTTCTGTTTTATAAAATGGGTTCCTTTCCCTAAATGGGGAAAAAAATCCTAAATGGGAGGACCAAATCTTTCACAGACACATGTTTGACAGCAGGAACCTAATTTAGATACACGAGTCCATGCATTGTACTTATAGCCTAATTCTCAAAGTTGAGCACACAGAATGATACCTAGTCATCAGATATCTCAAGACTGGTGTTCTCATTCCCAAGGCTAGAGTAGAAGTGTGCACTGTTAAACACAAGTTATACAGGATGTGTACATGTCTCAGACAAAAAGTGCTTACCACTCAAAGAAGACTATGAGACAGGATGGGAACAGGCATAGACTGGGGATCAAGGTCAGGCAGCAGAAGGCTGCAGCTGTCTGCTTTAAGACTTACCCTTCAGTAATGCTCACCCATCTGTAATGATTAGGAAGCTCCAGAGATTTTCAGAGTTGCTACAGCACATAATTTTCCTACATCATCATCATGAGCCAACCATCACAGATACTGCATCAACATCAAGTTCTTAATGAGGAAATCAGATAGCTTAGAGCAACCAAACTAGAAGGACTTTTTACACCCCCAGCCTTCCATCTGTGGAAAGTCTTGGTCTTGCTTCCCAGCCTGCCTGACCACTGCCATCCCAAATGCACATAAGCAATTTTTACAACAGGTATGCGAACAGGCCCTCACCATGCGATTAACTGCCAAGACTTTGTCACAATATTGGCCTGATATTAAAACTTCATCACCAAAGGTAGGATTTCTGGCCTTCCACTCACAGCGAGGAATAAAATTCTACTCACAGGATTCTTCACAAGTTTTCCTTGCCAAAGATGAGGTCAGCCCTCAAGACCTGCTTTGACACCTGCTCCAAACAGTGCACCCGTGAGACAAGCTAGCACCATTAAATTGGCTCTTCAGAGGGCTTGTCATGCTTGTTCGCCCGACACACAGCAAATACTTGCAGAACTTGCCTCCAAGCCTTCAAAATGTAACACACTGCTCATACTGAACCACCACATTTTCTATTTCCTAACATTTGGTGATCCTCCTGTGTCTTTTTTTCAAACATGGCCTTTGTTTGCTGTACCTCAATATTAAAAATTTAGGAAGTGTTGCTACTACACAACAACATCCCCAAAATTAACACGTGTCTTCTTGTTCTCAGATTCTTCCTGTGCCCCTGTACTCTTAATCATAGACAATTTTTCTTTTTTTTTTTTCTTTCCCTTTTTAAGGGTCTTTGGACATTATAGATACTGCATGCTTTGCCCATGAGATGTTGTAAAATGGTTTGAAAATCTTGGGACAAACTATTCTTCACAGTAACATGTTACTATGAAATAACAGGTACATTTCCAGGGGCATGTCTTTCATCTTTGCAGGTTATCAGATTTTTTTAATTAATTATTCTGAAAAAAGGTGTGTGTAGCACAATCCTGCAGCTTTCTGCTCAAAGTGGTAGGCAAATTATTCCAACAGAGACAGTAAATGGATAGTATCCTTTTTCATAATATTTCCCTCATAACGTAAGAGCAAAAACTTTATACCATCTAGGTCAGCATTTCTCATACGGCCAAAACAAAATCCTGAAAATTCTGTGAATTGCTGAGGATATTAAACAGTGAAGATAAGATTACAGAGAAACAATACAGCCATTTTGAGCTGAGCTTTCCCACAGGTTCAGTGAGACCCAGCTGGTTGTTTTGACTTCAGACACTGACTCAGGGATTGGAAAAATGGACACTAAGGGTGGAGTAGAGAAATTATTTGGCATGCAAAAGGGAAAAATTAACCTTTTTCAGTCTACATGCTGCATACTGCACCTACCAGTCACTGTAGGGTCCCAGTTAGCTTCTGTATATATTTGGGTTTAATAACATGCAAGGGATTACAAATCTTCATTTTTCTCCTCCTTCATTTGTATTGTCTTAAACTGGAGGCCAGGAAGCAGCTTATGTATATTGTGTATTTTAGGGGGTTCAATCCTGTCAAAATGCCTCAGTACCTTGGCAGAAAAACAGCTATTTTAATTGTTTTCTCCCTTACACGGTATAACATTCACTGGCTTCTTCTGCTTTTTTGAACAAGGCACATTCCATAACATACAGAGATGCACTCAGAAACACATGCACAGTCTTTCCACATTAATTGAACTTTGCCTCTGACATGGTCTGGAGCAAGAAATAGGGGTGCAAGGGGAAGTGCCCCCACTGGGGAAGGCTGCAATAGTGGGGCTGGAATGCAGCAGGGATCCCTGGCTGCCCTCAGGAGAGCGGGATGGCTGCTGGAGAGCAGCTGGGTTTTACAGCTGTGTGCAGGGCTGCTGCTACATCCACAGCACATACCAGTAAGCAGGAGGCGAGTAGACACCTTGCTGCTGATTTATAGGCATCGCTTTGTTGTGCATTCCTGGTGCCTGCGGGATTCTGCTGACTTTATGCTTGCTTAACTCCCAGTAAGATCAGCAGCAACTTTGCCTTCATTGAGATCATAATCCCAGAGCCTCAAGAGGGAATATCAACAGACAGTGCCAAACCACTTGGCATTCTGTGTTTAGAAAGCTGTACAGGCTGGTGGATACAGCAGAGAAGAGTAATTCAGGGTGTATTTATTGCTGTAGCGTGATTCTGACAGGGCCATCTAACCTCCCAGTGCGTTGGCTTGCCCAGCTGGGGAACACAGGCTGTGATGGGGGTGAATTCCCACTTGGAAAGCGTGTTGAGATACTTCAGAGAGGCAAACAATTGTTTCTACAGGGTTATTGTTCTCTAAAGAGAATTACTACTTTTACAACTGAGAAGTATCAGCTTTAAACAGAGATTTCTGTCTTAGCCTCTCTCTTCTTGCAAGTGAAGTATTTTTTTTATACTGAGGAAGCCTCAAAGGCATTATTAGTACCATGTTTTCTTTCCTCTTTCTAAAATCCCACTTTTCAGTTTTCTTTCACTATCCCATCTCAGGTTAGTAAGTACTGACAAATACTATCAACACATCCTGACAAAGAATAAAGTTCTGTCTAGAGTCATTTCACTCCCTCAAACATGTTGAATGAAGAAAGCTAAAGAAGAAGCGGGGGTGGGGGAAGAAAGAGAGAAATAAGAAACATTTTCCAAACATAACATAAAAGGTCTTGCCTTAAGACCATGGATTTCCTTTTTGGTACTTTCAAAGAATGCATCTTTAGTTCTCTTTGGCTGTGTGACCAACAGTTGTGGGGTGTGTCTGTGGTTTTCTTCTCTTCACAGTAACTCTATTGTTCAGAAACTGCAGCCAATTTATGGAAAGAGGTGGAATGTTTATGTAACTTACTTTGCTTTACACAAGAAATAAAAAAAAATAAAAAAAATAAAAAAAAACCCCACACTGGTGGAGGAAGGCCAGTCAAAACAGGATTTTTCTTCCTTTCTGGACACAGATGTTGGGGAAAAAAAAGCACCAGTTCTGTGTTCGCGTTAAGCTAAACAGCATTTCCATTTTTAGACACTTTTTTAATTAAGTAGGTCAGGAAAACAAAATCGGGCATTAGATCAGTGCTATAATTTACTTGTTTCAAAATGTGCCATGTTTGAGAGTTGCTCTGTTGACATGCTTACAACACCATAAACTGAGAAATAGATATATTAGGGTCAGATGATACCACTGTTGCCTAGACTGCTGTGTCCTAAACATATAGTTGGCAAGTATTGCTAGACTGCAGATGGCAAGTATCTCTTTATAACTAGACTGGAGTTTCCTGCCATTTCCAAATTAGCTAAGCTACAAATATAATTTGCAAATTGCAAAGCAAAACAAGGTAGCCAAAAGAACAAATGCCACTGCCTGCATTGCAAAAGCCTTATCTATCCAGTGCCCTAATGTCTTGCTTGAACTCTTCTTTAACTGTAGTATCTATCTAAAAACTATAGGTCAAATTTAGCTTTTCTAAATGAACAAAACTTTGATTTATTCCAAGGTTTTTGATTATATAAGAAGGATCTTCAAAGCTTAGGTTATCTTCAAGTGGACTTTCACGAGCTTGACTTTGTTAGGTTGGGACTGACCTGAACCAGGCAGGTACAACTACCCTGAAGCCAGCATCCTTACACATCAAAAATATTTCAAAATGAAGTTTTGAATGTAAGAAACAATTTCAGCCATCATTCAGCACCATCACAAGACATATCTTCCTCATATCTTAGTGCCATCAGCATGAAACCAAGTAGGCATGGAGCCAGGCTGGGCAGACACCAGTACTGATAACACTGGGTTGCAGAGTCTACATTCAAATTTTGGTCTTCATTTCAGAAACACACAAAGAAGTCTCACAAAAAAACAACGTGGAAAACATTACAAATAGAGAACAGAATGGAGTTAGGTGGCTCAAAAGCCTGAGTGAATGCAGTGTTCTCTTAAGCCACAAAAAACAGAGCTGGAGAGACACTGAGGAAGCTGCCTCTGCCAAAATATTTCAGCTTTGACAGGGAGAAAAGTTTATGGAGGAAGATTTTGTTTCTATAATTATCTGGTCTTTTGCCTCACTAAGACCACCAGTTTATTGCACTGGGCCAATAAAGGCATGTCCAGTGCCAGGAATCTTCGGGAGTTTCCACCCTAGCCCAGCATTCAGGTAGCAAAAAACCCTTAACTTGTTACCGAACCCATAATCCTTGCAAGTGTTCTGGAAGGCAGGGCTGCACCAGTCAGGGTGAGGGATGGAAATTATTCCAGCAACGTTATTCAACTTCAAACCCCCATTCGAGTATGCAGAGAGTTTATTTGACCCAACAGGCCAGATCGAGCTGTGATTGCCTTACCTCCTCTCCAACTGCAACAGAATTGCAAAAGCATGAGCAGTCTGGTCCAATAACAAGTAATTTGCCATATGGAAGCTACTGAGCAGACATCTGCAGGACACTGGAAGTGCTTTTCTATACACAGGGCTGAGTGCTACAGTTGTGCGTTCCACAGAGACTCAGTTTGCAAAGGGATAGAAATGAAACATTATTTAGGGTTCTGGTTTCTTGGCCTTGCAAACTGAAATCTGAAAACAATTAAAGCCCAGTGCCATACCAAATCAGTTATGCAGTCATTCCTGGATTTTCCCATGGAATTTTTACATAAGAATGCGAGTGTATTTGTTGCAAACTTACACACACAAACAAAGAACTGTGCTGGTCTGGGGCAGGCCATTTTATAGATGAGCTTCAGGAGTTTTTGCAAATGAGTGTAAAAATCAAAGGCACACTGAAAGACGCTCCTAAAGATTACTAGACATTTGATGACAGCTCACTCATTAAAAGCTCTATCATGCCTTACAGCTTACCCCTGAGAGATGGTTTTCCACACCCTCCCAATCAAGCATTGCCTATCTTCTCTGTCACTGCAGATTTCCCTTTCCAGATCACCTTGAATACTGTGCGTCCTACAAACTGGGACACTGGAAATACCCTTCCCGAGTCTCTTGGAACACCTTTAAATTGTGGCACTGCTGGGGGATGGAACAAGTCCTGTGCTTTTTCAAGGAAAGAGCAACCTTTGATGCTAGGTTGGCCGCTGTCCAGGAACACACAACTAAGAGGCTCCCTGCAGCTTTCTCAGTTCTTTGTGCCCGTGTAGCAGCTGGGCAAAATCTGGCCTCACAATGGTGCGTCTGTAATGACAGCACCAAATCCAGTCCTAGCATGGAAGGGAAACACTGTCCAACTGGAGGTCAAGTTTTGAATTATAATGGTGCTCTCCAGTCTCTAGATATCTGAATCAGCTGCTTCCCCCTTGACTCAGAGCACTATAGCTAATGTTTCTTTATGCCGTTAAAAGTCTATTTGCCTTGAGAGAAGGTGATTTCTGTGATTCTTTATGAAAAATGAAACTTTTGCCCATGCAAGAATGAAAAAGACAGCATATCCACCAGGCAAAAAAGTCAGGCAATCACGTGTCTTCAGTTTGCCTTCATTGCAGGAGACCTGGTGCAAACTTCCAGTGAACAAAATTGTGCAAGAATAGGTCTCTGATTATTTCCTGGTACCATGTTAATGCACTCGATTCCCTTCCTTAGCCTATTCATGAGTACCAAATGCACAATAAAACTCACCAGACATAATGACAGATGTTACAACTGACCTGAAGAAGAGTCTTGGAGGCAACCTTACCAGATTGGAACGTGGACACAACTGTGGGAAGCACAGAATCACCATGGTGATCTGGGAGGAAAAAAACAAAACAAGGCCAAACCAAACCAACAACCATTTCATTTTGAACCTTTTATGGTTAACTCGAAGCCTTGTTTTTATAGAGTCAAGTGTTGTCATAATTTTCACTGCATTAATCTCTGAAGTTCAAATCCCTTTTTTAACATGACACTTTGCATGTGACATGACATGTGTTAATATTCATTATTCTACAAAGCTATAAATATCCTGAGGTATAGCAACTCACTGGAAAGGACACAACTAAAATTATTTCCTCTGCCTTGTTCTTACATTCAGATCTTCATCACAGATACTGTTTTTCACATACTTTTGTTGCACTAATTTTGGCACTAAAGTTCACTCACATACTTTTATTTTAATGGATACTTATAAAGTTAAATTCAAATACTCAGTCAAACTTTCCAGTTCACAGTAGGCAACTTGCACTCACACATTGACATTCAGCCTATACATCATTACTGTGTTGCAATGCATGAAGAAAAGCAGTTATTTCAGAAGCTGCTGGAGTTTCCCTACTGAATTTTTCCTACAGATGCTTTTTCTAGCAAGATCTTACTTGCAAAGTGCTTTCCCATCAGAGGCTTGCTAGGTTTTTGGGGTAATGCTGAACAAAGGTCTTACCACCTTTGTAACACTAAACAGCATTTAGTCTCTTTCATAAACTTGATAGTCTGTAAATCTGAGATGGTCCACACCCTCTGCATTCCTATGCCATATACTAACAGCCTCTTCTTTAATTATAAGGTGTGGCATTTCTGGACAAGAGACAGCTAATCCTCCAGACATGTGTGTTATTTACATTCACCCTAGAATTTCTCCTTTATGCAAAGCTTTGGCTCTGAAACTGCAAAGGTTAAACCGCACTGACAAAATCTCTAGCTCATGGCCACACTTTGATGCCATTTTTAATATTGCAGTTTACTAATGATTAAGCAGAAGTATTCTGAACATACAGGATCCAGATCTAAAAGATGGGAGGTATTTGGATCTAGGAGCTTTTTTTGTGTCGGTATCTGTTACAAAACGCAACCATCTGCAAAACTTCAGCATCAGCCCATGTTAGCATTTCACTTTAAACCATGCTCAACTGCAGCTGTCTTGATGAATCCTTGATTAGAAAGGGAAAAAGCTAAAGCTTTGTGTTTCTTAGATAAAACACAGCCAGAAGACACGCTGGTGAACACTTAGTGCTTTCAGCTCCTGCAGCTGGGAAAGCAGCATTGCCCAGGTGTGCACACAACCTCTGGCAAGAGGGCGGGAGCCCCCTGCTCTGTGGCCAGGCTGCACTGGGCTGCAGAGAGGGGACGGGAGACCATCTGGGTCCTGCTGTGTGGGGATGGTGGAACCAGCCCTTTGTGCCAGCTTTGTCGGCTCCGGTAGCCAAGGCACACCTTGTCCGTGGCTGCCCAGAGCCGGGGAGGGCCCCTTCCCGCAGCAGGGTGACCGACACTGCTCCTGGGCCGGTGCCTGCCGCCTGCTGGGCCCTTTCCTCACCTCTGTCCAAGTCTGTCACCCACAGTGCTTCCCACATCCCACAGCTTCAGGAAATCCAAAAAGCCTCAGTCCCGGCCTTCCTCCAGCAACACATACCTTCTCCCTGCTTTTCCCAAAAATATGCCTCCTGTTCAAGAGCTTCTCTCTTGCTGCCATCTTTTCAGCTTAGGGGAAAAAACCGCTCCTTCCTCTCAGCTCTGAGAAATCCCCACTGAGTGTCGCCTTCCACAGGATGCAAAAATGTGGGCAACACTTGACCAGCTGCGAGTGCCAGAGAGGGACTGACTTGGTAGCAAGTTGCGACTTCTGAGGGAAGAATATTTCTGCCCCTGGTCATGCACATAGGTGACAAAGGTCCCCTTGAACATCCCTCTCCCACAGCTCCACAGACACTTTGTTACCCTACCTCTGGCTGCCCCTTCTACGAGGCTGGCTGGCACACACCCGCCTGCCATGCTTGGTGTCTCCAGCCACAGCTCTTTTGCCAGCACCCACTGGAGGCAGCAGCAAACACCCCCAGGCACCCACGACACGTCAGAGAGAGCCACAGATGGACTTCAGTGCCTCAGAAGGGACTTTCTGACCATGGTAGTGGAAGTCTTTGCACAGGGTGTCCTTGGCAGGGGGGCTGCAGGGGCAGCCTCTGTGAGGAGTGGCTGGGGTTTCCAGACACAAATGGTTCCAGCAGGCTCCAGTGGACCCATCCCAGGGCACAACTGAGCTCCACAGTAAAGATGGTGGCACCTCAGGGAAACTATGTGAAGAAAATTATAGTGTCCTGCAGACATTCAGGTCTGAGAAGGAGATGCTGCAGGTGCCGAAACAGAGATTCCTCTGTGGAGACACTCGTGCAGGACTGCAGGTCATAGAGAGGACCCACACTGGAGCAGGGGAACAGCACGAGGAAGAAAGACCGTCACAGAAGCTCTGTTACAGACTGACCATAACCTCCATCTCCCATCCCCTGCACTGTTTGGTGGGGGAAGAGGGAGAGGTAGATAAGTTGGGAATGAAGTTGCACCTGAAAAAAAGGAGGGAGGAAAGGTATTGTTTTGTCCTTTTTTTTCCCCTCTCACTGTCCAACCTGTTTTAATAGATTATAAATTAATTGTCCCCAGGTTGAGACTGCTATGCCTGTAACAGTAACTGGTATTGCTGTGTAGTGGTTTAACCCGGGCTGAGTGCCAGGGGCCCACTACAGCCACTCTCTCACTCCCCCTTGCCCAGCTAGAGAGGAGAGAGAATATAACGAGAGGTTTTGTTATTCATGATAAGGACTACAACAGATTCTTTCTTAAGCACCGTCACAGGCAAAACAAGACTCCATGTGGGAATAATAGTCAAGTTTATTACTAACAATATCAGAGCTAAGAGTGAGAGACAATAAGAGACACCTTTTACCCCCCACCCCCTCCTTCTTACATCCAACCTGCTGTCCCGCAGCGGTCAAGGGAAAAGGCGAGTTGGGAAAGGGGATGTTGCTGTGGTCAGCTGCTGTTCTCAGCCGCTGCTTGGGAAGAGGAGTCCTTCCAGCCGCATTCCATGGGGTCCCATCCCTCACAGGATACAGTTCCTCTCACAAACTGCTCTGGCGAGAGTCCATCCCATGGGCAGCAGCCCTTCACCCACAGCTGCCACATGGCTGATATTCCACAGGGTGCAGTCCCTCAGGCACAGGCTGCTCCAGCGTGGGCCCCACGGCCACGATTCCTAACAGGAGAATCCTACTCCAGCATGGGCTCCTCTCCCCACAGGCTACAGTCCCCTGCCAGGACCCGGCTCCTCCTTGGGTCTCCCATGGGCTACAGCCTTCCCCCAAAATCCACCTGCTCCGGCGTGGCTCCTCCACGGGCTACAGGTGGATCTCTGCACTCCTGTGGTCCTCCATGGGCTGCAGGGGCACAGCTGCTTCACCATGGTCTTCCCCATGGGCTGCAGCTGGATCTCAGCTCCGGCGCCAGGAACATCTCCTCCCCATCCTTCTCCACTGACCTTGGTGTCTGCATTGTTGTTCACAGGCTCTCACCCTGCTCCTCTCCAGCAGCCATCTTTGTCTCCTACTCACTTTTTTTTTTTCCTTCTTAAATATGTTATCACAGAGGCGTTCCTTCAACTACTGATTGGCCTGGCCTTGGTCAACAGTGGGCCCAGCCTGGACATGGGGGGAAACTTCCAGCAGTTTCTCAAAGAAGCCTCTCCCTCAGCCCCCCCACTGCTACCAAAACCTGGCCACAGAGAAACCAATACACGCTGTCTTTATCTTGACCCACAAGCTTTTCCTCACTTTATTTCCTCCCCCTGACCTATTGAGGGAGAGTGAGAGGATGGCTAGAGGGGAGAGAGGCATCTGGCAGTTGGCCACAGTCAACCCACTGTGATCATAAACTGAACCAACCACAGGAGAGATGGAAGAGAGCACAAAGACAGAACAGAGTTAGTTGCCCTAACACTGCAGTCTGGATCTGGTGCTCCTGATGCTTCCCGATGAACTGTGCCACTATCTGAGGATTGCCCTGGACACAGAGTCCCACTTCAACAGGCACTCATCATAAGGTTGAATGTGTGTGTTTGGAAGTTATTTATGTGCAAGGGAAAGGCTATCCCTGCCACATGCCCAGAGATAGCGTTATTAAATAAGATAGGATATTTCCTGAAGTATTCAAGGAAAAGTACCTTGGAAAGAAAGATCATGAACGCAACACGAATGGCACAGATCAATAAGACCCATCATAATTGGAAAGATTGTATAAAGGCATCCCAATTTGTGGCCAACAAGAAAGCTAGTGCAAAATACTGGGTGAATTTTAGCTCATAGCTTTTTCTAACCAGTGTATCTGTTGGCAGATCCAGCACTACTATATTAACGCACTCCTTTGGCCTTTCTACCTGGGACTTCTTGAGCCTGCCTTCCAATTCCACTGCTTAAGAATGCCAGGCAAGTACATAAACCACCTCCACTCCACGGCAGAATGCAGCAGAAAATGTATTAATGGAAAAAGAAGAAACATAGAAGGAAGAGCGTCTCTGGCCACAGCCCATGCAAAATGTAACTTGCCATAACACAGCCCCAAAAGACACTAATAGCAAAATACCCTGGCATGTTACAGCATCCTACCAACTTTGTTTAAAAGCTGCTTTATTGCTGATCTCAGTTTACTCTATTCCCAAGCATAACTGAATTGTGGGGTTTTTACGGGTTTTCTGACCTCTCCAGTAAGTGTTCTGGGCTATCATTAAGGCTGAGTAAGGCAAAGCTCTTACTTTCTTTTCTCTTTTTGTGCAGAGCTGCTTTCTAGTCTTTTATCAGATGATCTGCAGTACCTCTCCTGAAGCAGTCCAACTATAACTGGCTGCTCCTTCTTCCTCCTGGAACCACCAGCAATGAGTCCTGGACTGAGAAGGATAGACAGTATTATCAGCGTTGCGCTGTCTCTCAAGACACAGCTGCCTAAGCTCCTCCAAGCCTTGCCTTTACACCTAAAAAGCAACACGGAGGAGAAAATGAACTCATATGCCAAACTCACTTGCAAGCTTCAGATCATGAAGTTTCTGTGTGAAAACAAGACCATCTGAATTCCGAATGAGAGTGTTTATAAGCAAAACTGCTTTGTTCCAGTTCCAGCTTCACATGCTTCCCATGCTTGAGACAGTGAAAAATTCTATGAGAAGCTCATCTATTCATACCCAGGAACTGCTTATGTTACTAATGTTCATAATCAGGATGCAAAAAATCATCAAGACATTAATACATTCTTGAACCATATCCTGTCATGTCCATTGCAGAAAGCAGAGAGTATCAACTTTTATGCAAAAACTTAGCTTTTTTAATCTATTCTGCATGTAGTAAACACAGAATACAAAGTTTTCAAGGGAAGTCAGAATTCCCCAATTTGTTTGTCAGGACCCTCTGGTAATGTGGCAAGAAAAAGGGAATTATTAATAAAAATGTTCAGAAAGTTGTGGTTATGAACAGGGCAGGCTTCTTTGCTACTATGGCTGCATAAGGAGTAGTCCATTTTTTAAGGAAAAGATCAGCCTAGAGAAAAACAAAGGAAGAATGCTGTGAAACTGGTGGTGAAATAAAGGAGTAAAATGGAAACTCTAATGAGAACTTAATTGTCCATGACTAAAGTGAAAGAAGGAAGGCAGCAAATTTCAGAGAAATACAGTTCAATTCATGACCCAGTTACAGCACATTTCTTTTCCTTTTCTGTGTCCTATCAGTTGGTAGCCCTTTTGCAATCACCACATTCTCCAATCTACAGGCAAGATCCAACTATGACCCTTTGATTGGAAGTGAGAACACCAGTGCTATTTGATTTCCTTTGCATCTGCTCCATAGCTGAGGAAGTGCAACAGGCCACAGCTCAAGTGACAGTTCATTGCTTTGGAACACATCAGCCCAAACCTCAAAACTTATTTCTGTGATATTCTAAAAGTCTACAACCAGCAGAGTAATGTACAAGTAATTGCAGAACTAATTGTTGTGCAAGCCTACATAGGGGGTTGCTAACAGGTCCATAATCATCTTTCAGAGTGACAAAATCAAATTCCTGAGTAACAGCTGCCCCTGCTCCCTCAATGCTTTGCAGTTAACAAATCAGAGGTAGCATTTCCTGTAGCTCCAAATAGTCTAGACTCTCTTCTGGTAACCTCTGTCTTCATTGCACCCAAGTCCCGTCCTCTGCACTTGCAAAGAAATGGTGGGGGAGGATGCAAGGGAAAAATAGCATAAGGAAAAACCAGTTTCCATTCTAATTTTTGTATTCAAAGGTCCAAAGCTCTTTGCAATTGCTAGTCACTCTCCTTGCTCTGGAAAAGAACCCATCTCTGATTCACTATCTTTGTTTCTTGGCAGCAGCTTCTACAACGGCACAAGGCAGAAACAAAGAAGTTGTGCTTCAGATCTGTCCATTGTAGAGACACAAATGGACCTGGATCCAAATTTCTGCCTGCAAAATCATGGCTCTAAGCCCACTGGTGGGTATAATTTTGGATTAAAACTCCTATATTTGTCCTTTTCTAGAGAGTTTAAAATTTCACTATCTAGACAGAGGCTTAATAAACGGCCTGAACAGAGATTTCACAATGAATATGTGATGATTAACTGTAGGATTACAGAGATTAAAGATGGGAAACAACTATTAGATCATTGTAGCCCTATGGCAGTTGCAGAGTTGTGCTCTGTAGTGTCTCTCTCCCAGCACCTTGTTCAGGCTAGTTTTGAGTGGCTCAAGCAAAGGCTCTCTCAGTTTCTTAAGGCTGTTCCACACTTAAGCAGATCTTACTGATAATTTCTTTGATATTTAATTTCACCTTACTCCATTCTATAGAAAAGAGACATCTTAAACAGTCCTCTTTCCCACTGGTGTCTTTGTGTTGCTGTTTTCCACCCTTATGTCACTTCATTAACTCACATCTGTTTTTCTGGTTTCATTTCCCATGATCAGCATCAGCAGAGTAAACAGCACACTTCCATGTATGCTATGCCCTCTCCAACCTTCATTTACACCAATTTAGTCTTTCTTTGACCAGATGACATTGAATTTCTGTTGTTTGACTCATCAGGTCGTTTCCTGCTCCCACTTTTGTCTCCACGAGGTGCCAACATGACAGAGAGCAGGACCCACCAAGTAACAAGATTGTAAAAATACAAGAAAGGCTTTCTTGAGGTAATTGTCTGTGACAGCTTAGTAGAGGAAGAGATAGACACAGACTCAACCTGAGGCTGCACGATGGCTTTAGGGTCAGTTCCTGCTCTTGACTTGGATCCATAGGTCTTTTAATCTGTATCATGGGCTTAGGCATAAAGTTCCACAGCTGGTGCCGATGAAAGGAAATTTGATTTGGTCATAATATAAAAAGCAGCACACTGCCACTAACTTCGGCAGACTGAGGCAGGGAAAAATATGCTCCTCTCTTCAAGTCGTGTTAATGGAATATTTTCTGCTGGATCAGGATCAAACATTGTAAGGTAGACCTCATCTAAAACAAAGAAAGATGTAGGATGAACAAATGCCAGAGTGAGCAGTCCTAATGACCCATGCTTTAAAGAGCCCAGAGACAAGACAGAACAAGGCCACGGCTCCAGGAAACAGCCTAACGAATGTGTACACACATGTGTGTGTCCCCCGACAAGCTACGCCCAGCCTCCCTCGGGCACACCAAACAGAGCCTGCTGCTGCCTGCAGGCAGTCAGCTTCGGAGAGGTTTCAGGTTCCCATTCAGAGAAAAAGACAATGTAGTAGCTACACACACAGCTTTAACTTCAAGAGCCATCACAAATGCGAACACCTACTGTTGATCCCAGCACTTCTAAATTTTCTGAATTCCCTGCTTACTGAAGGGCGAAATTAGACTCACGCTCACAACTTCCAGCTTCCAGGGGAAAGCAGCTCGGAGCAGGTAGAGGAGGGTATGGTGCACAGAGAATAAAAGACAATGATTGTGAGTGCAGAGAAATATATTCCAACACCACAGACTTTGTTGCAGTAAAGTTCAGACAGGGAATTTGCATATGGAAATTCTTTATGAAGGTAGTCTCATTAACAACCTGAATTGCACTCTTAAGAGATTACAGCAGTCAGGGAGAGGTAAATGAGCTCTGTCAAAACAGGAACAGCTCTAAGTGATTCCCCCAAAGCAGGATCAGGTCATGCACCATGGCAGACTTCCTCCCTATTCTGGCACTGAGTAGGAAAATTTTGGATGTGTTTCTCTGCTGCTTCAAAGCAGAGGGACTGGCAGCAGTTCTTGTCCAACAATGTGGAGCCTGAAAAGACTTGAGTCAAAGCAGCATTGATGCACAGCAAAAAAAGAAAAAGTGTTAAGGCTGTAGTTCAGACATCACAGATCACCTCCAGTTTCCCATGTTCAAAGGCATGTGAGATATCCCTTAACAGCCTCTGAGCACTAGAGAGACTTTAGGAGGAATGGAGCAGGGCTAAGGAGGGCTGATCCGTAGGGTCACTTGCAGCAGAAGACTGTGCCGAAGATGCATCTTCCTGTCCAAATAGCCACCCTTGGATGCTGTGTAGCCTTGGCAAGACTGCAGCTCTTCTTCAGACAACCATATGAGAGCCATAAGGCATCTATTCCTTCCCTAATAGGTCTCACTCAAACACAAGCAGAATTCAAGCAGAATCTGCATGTCCCAGGTAAGTCAGATCCCAGGACAAATGCCAAGACAAATGGAGAGTCAGAGAAGACCCCTGAGCCACAGGCAGAGCTGGCATGGAAGCCCTTTGTAACATACAAGTTTGGCTATCACCAAACAGTTCCAAATATTTGCCAATCCTTGGAAGTGTGAGAAGCTGCATACAGATATACCTACCAAAAGTCAATCTACAGAATGCTCTGGTCTTTCTAATCTGCTCTCATTTTTCAGGGAAGGTTTTTCATGTCTTAGAGACCTCTGCAGTGTCAGCCTGAAGGAAGTGCAGTGGGTCTGGCAAGCATGAAGTGTTTGAAGTGCTGCAGCTGACTGCTGTCACTGACCTCAAAAACTTTTCAATCCTGTTTGATTTCTGTTTCTTCAGTTCATCTCTGTGAGGAGGAGAAAATAACTCTGTGAGTGTCCTAGTATGGAATGTGGCCCAGCAGATCTCCTCTGACAAGCCTTGCCCAAGGAGTCTGCCCCGTGCCAGGTTACTGACACCACTGGAGGTGTAGCAGAGCAATTACGTGCCCATCCTCTGCTCAGTCTGGCATGCTTTGCTTAAACTGACCACAATTCTTATGAAAGAGTGAAATTAGGATGAGAGAAGTCATAAGAGCCTGTTTTTCCAGTGTGAGCCATAGGAAATGGACACTGTAGATGGATGTGGCTGATGAAGTCGTATGATTGTTAGAGAAAAGAATAACCCAGTTTCTGAAGTGCAAGGAACAGGATGAGAGAGAACAGACCTCATGGTGCCTCTACAAGATTCAGAGTATGTGCTGTTGCAGATTCTAGAAAAGAGATTTTTCACACATGGGACGCACTATATTTATCATGGACAAATAAGACTGTTCCAGGATCTGTAGCTATGCACCATGAAGATCAGACTAAAGCCTTGTGGGCTGACACACAAGGCCAACCCAGACCTTCCAGGAGCTTACTGAGATCCTTGCTTTTTAAAATTTCTTCAGTGCTTATGTGTTGTGTTTTATGCACTCAGCCTGCAAAGAAGCATTCTCTGCTGTTAAAAAGAAAAAACAACAACAACAAAAAAGCCCAACAAGAAACAACAACCAACCAAAAAAAAATCCACCAAAAAAACAACCCAGTCTGTTAAATGTTTTTTTTCCCTGAAATGGATGAATGTGAAGTATCACCCAATGACATTCCTTACTGCTGAATCCATCAGCACCCGTTGTGTTTCCACAGATATTTTCCTTATAAAAACCAGTTCTGTCTTCTCTGCTGTTATGTGAAAGGCTCAAACAAATGTCAGAAAACTGACTGACAGACTGTACAGGCAAAGCAGAGAACCTGACTGTGTTCAGGGCTGTCAAGTGCACAAAGTAAACAAAAGAATAGATCTGTGTAATTTTTCCTCACGAATCTCTTTCAACTACAACTCTTATTTTAGACATAACTTGCGAAGGAAAGCACAACACAATGTCAGTGTGTTTTAAATGTAAAAGGTCTCATTAATTTTGACAAATTTGTTTGATACATTTTATTATAACTATCAGAAGTATAAAGCTTAAAAAACGTTGTGTTTTTAGTAATTGTTTGGAAGTTACGGCTTCCTAAAACTACCAAAACCATTTAGGAACCATAAAGTGCTATTGCAATTCCCTGGTTTTGTCCTTCCTCAAAGCCTACTTCCAGCTTTTCCCTCAAGTTACCTTTGTTAGAGGCACAGCAGCCTCCCTATCTCATGCACAATCAGGACAGAGCCCTAGGATCCTTCTGCTCTTTGCTCAACTTACATCTCCCTACTTGATAAGGTTGTGTCGAATACAAATATCTGGGTAAAATATATTCAGGTTTCACAGAAATCACCACCACTGATGACAGAGCTCACAGCTCCCTGCTGCAACACAGGCTGCCTGCAGGGCTGCCAGAGCCACCCTCCTAAGCTGGGATTTACTCTCCTGCCCTGACAGGGACTCTCAATCCAAGGGAACAAGAGAAAGAGTTGCATATGCAGGTTAGATTTTAAATCCCTCTTTCTGACAGCATGATGCAGCCGTGTGCTGCTGCAAGCACTTCTGACAGGCATTGGACCCAGGGGAATATCAGCTTTGAAAAATCTTTTCTGGGATATTTTTCTCCTTTAACTGTTCTCTGCATTTCTTCTAGCTCCTGGGATGGGTAATTTTCCTCAGAAAAAAAAAAAACAAAACAAAAACCCCAGTTAAAAATGGGGGGAGAAAGGGAAGAGAGAGGTTTACTGCAGTGAGCGGACAGCTAGGTGGACATGGTACACATAAGCTTATTTCATACAAGCGAAGGAAGTGACCACAGCTTTTGCAAATGCCACGGGCCATAGCAGACCCCATCCAGCTTCTGACATGGGACAGGGACAGACAAATGGAACATCCTTGCTGTGAGCAAGGCAGGAGAGAAGGCCACCATACCTGGGAGCTCCCAGGGGAGGTACCTGGGCAGGGAGAGGAGCTTTCTGCAGAGTTTGTAACCTCTCGTTAAATCCGTACAAATCACCAACGCTCCCACAGAATGCCTTCGCCATTCACTAATGATGAAAACGGAGCAAAATGTGAAATGCTTGCATCCACAGCCTTCTCCTTGGTAACCCACAACCTCTGGGCTGGGCGGGGCAGAAAGTGGCTCCTGGGGAGCTTGGGTCATCGCCCTTGCCCCATGCACCCCGGCCCACCAGCTCCTGTACGTTAGCAAGAATTCACACTGCATCCCGCTCAGCACCTTCCCTCCCCACCAGGGATAACTGCTCTCCTTGGGCAGAAATTCCAAACAGCCACACTGACAGCCACTGGCACGGAGGGTTAGATGACAGCACTTACAGCATGGCTATGCTCAAAACATTCAGGGATTCTATATTTGCAGTTAGAGTATTCAAACTGTTTTCACTTTAAAGGTTGAGGGATCTATATATTTTTTTTTTTTCCAGTTCTACCTGGAATTCAGATTTATGTAGCACACAACCAAACATGTGAAGGTATCTGAAGGCTCCATATGCACAATGCAAGACTATAATATAGCCCTTTGTTATGCTAATTATTTCTTTCCAGCTGCTTCTGCAATGAGAGCCAGCCCGACCTATCAAAGGGGAACAAAACCTCCAGGCGAGCTTTCTGTTGCAAAGTCCCTTATATCTGTGCTCAAGGGGCCAGGGCTGCAACTCTTCTGGCACCTGTAAACCAAGCTAAGAGGTAAAACAAAACCATTTAATATTACAGCTCCACTGTTGCTGGGAACATGAGCTAGGAATTAAAAAGTGATACCCTCTTGACAGTCAGGTTGCCATGATTTACATTTTCCTCTCGGGTACCCTCCCCCTCCATCTTCTCAGCACTTCTGAGAAAAGGGGAAAAATGAGGCAGTGTGGGAAAACATCCAGAAAACCTCAGAGGCTCTGCTGAGGTTCTGATTTTGGCACCCACCAGGGTAGTGCTGTGTGATCATGAAAGATTTTTAGTGCATGGGTGTCAGATTCATGACAGCCAGAAAATGCTGGGGTTGCATTATTGTAATTAAGTTATCAAACAATTATAGATTTAAAAAATGAAATATTATATAAAATATAAATGCAATATATATATTTTATTTATATATATATATATATATGTTCACAATTAAAATAATAACATTATCAGCGGGGTTGCTTTGCCATTATTTATGTTGTGTCCCTGTATTTCTAGAGCCTAGAAATATTGACAGCACATGGAAATATTCAAAGGAGGAAAAGGACCTTTGGCAGCTGGAAAGGGGCCACCAGCAGCCTGAGAGGCTCAGAAGACCACTGAGAAATGAAGCCAACTTTTCAGCTGAATGCCTTATTTATAATGGTCACTAGCGAAATACCTCAAAAGCTGACATTGCACTGTCATGTTTAAGCCTCAGAATTAGCATTTGGGTACTTTCACCGGGTGGATAAATCCATACAATGAAAATCCTTGTCTCAGCTTGCATGCAGAATAAAGAAAATGATCTGACAGTAGCTTATGTCCTACTTGTATTTTCAGATTTTCTTCATGACTGTGATGACTATACAGGTTAAAGTTTCAGTATTGGAGCGATTCTTCAATGAAGGTACCGGATTGCATTAACACTACACATATTATGTCTCTCAGAAATCACAAAATGAGATTTGTCATTATGCTAGTTAATCTGCTGGTAAACCAGAAACCAATCTGCTACACAGAGGAAGGGGGTCAAAGAAAGAACCAACCTCCACAGGTAAAATGTAGGCTGATCAAGATTTAAAAATTAGTCCAACTTTATTTGCAAGGCAATAATAATTGCAATCTTAACTGAATATGGGAAATGCAAGTGGTTTTGGCCATACTTGTTGAGACTCACAGAAGTAAGTTTGAGGAAGACAATGTTGAAAGTACATTAGACTTAGAGGGTAGCAACACCTAGATTTATGTGCACTGTCTGACACTTTGTAAGATAAAGGACAACTGCATTTTGAGCCAAACCCACACTACTTTATTCAAAGGAATAAATGGCCCCATGGCAGCCATACGGCTATGAGGATGTGCCTGGTTCGTGGGGCCTACTCGCAGACCAAAGTACAGAGAATTCCACCCTGAAAGAGCAATGGATGGAGGGGGAGGAAAAACTACAAGGGTTTTTAGGGTTGATGAAGGAATAGAGCACAGATTTTACGCAAGACAGAAACTATCTTGGAGTTAGAGAATAAAACTGTAGTTGTGAACAATTTGCTACTCAACTTCTACTGGCAGAGGTTTTTCCTAACTAAAGGAGTAAATACAGAACAGCTGGTCTCAAACAGTATGGGATGGAAGAGAACAACTGTCATTTGAAAGTTGTTCTGATTAAAAAATGAGGCAGAGGAAAAGACAAAACTAATAATAACCAAAGGTGTGGGCGGTCAGCTTATAGAACCAGGCACAACTTCTCCAAAAAATCAATGGCACAGCATCATCTCAAGCTAGCTGAGTGTCTCATTGCCCATCACCCAGCTGCAAAAAGTCTGAAATATTAGCCATAAAACTGCTAGAGAGCATTGACCCCAGTCATAATTGACAAGTGAAAATGCTGTAATAGGAACATAAGGTAGTGAGGGGATGGTAGAAGGGATGTTGTGGGGTCCTTCTGAGCTTGCTGGAGACTTGTAGCTGTGAGAGCTACAGGCCAGTATCCCATGGAGGAGACACAACTGCAAAGTGCTGCCACTCCTCCATCCTCCTCTACAACAGCCAGAGCTTTTAGTTGTTTCAGGAGGCAAAGACCACCATAAAGAAATATGAGCCTGGTGGGATTTTCCACAAGGAAAGTACCACTGCAGGAGGTAGCAGTAAATGGACAGACCTTGCGCATACAGACCATTTATCTCCTTTTTGCAATCCTAGTATGACAGATTAGATGCTCTCTCCAGTAAACTGAAGAATGATGCTGCAGTAACTAAGAATTACTAGCCATGGAAGATAAGTTACTTTTCAAATCCACTGCCTCCCTGCTTTGGGGTTTTTGTACTCATTGTGCATGCTTCTGAGGGTACACAGACTACCCATTTATGGCATCTCCTCACACTCCCCGCATTCCTTAGAAGAGGAACTTCAGCACAGAGGTTAAAAGAAGTTAACATAATTCCATTCCTGAATCTGGTCAAAAAGTCTTGCTTACCTTGCAGGCTGCACCGCTTCTGCAAAGCCAAGGAACTAAAACCCCACCTTCCCTAAGATGTACTCTTTCCTTTGCTGTGACTTAAAGACTAGAGAGAGCAAAAACTAGCAAACTACAGCCCCAAAAGGAACTGCTTTCACATGATTACTCCCCTAGAGTTTAATCAAACCTTCCACACCTGACCCAAGACATCTTGGAAAGTCTCTGACCCAGAATAATAAATTTGGTCTGCTCTTACAGTCACAGCTGCTTTGCTTCATGGTCTCCATGTAGAGCCTAGAGAGTGAAGGTCTCACCCTAACACTTCACAGCCCTGGGCGGGTTCACGTACAGCCCTTCAGTGCAGACCTGGTTGGCTGGGTACACCTTGTGTTAGCAGCCTTAAACTGAGCAAGATTAACTGCTGGGAAGGCACTCGGCACCCAGCCACGGCTGTGTTTACTTTAGAGAAAATGGACCTCACAGAGACAGTTTGCAAACACCACAAGATGAACTTTTGTAAACTCCCTTGGTTTAGTCATCTCTCCCCATCTGTCAGAGAAGTTTAAGTGAGATTGAAAAAACACAGGAAATTACTGTGTATTCCAAGTAGTCGTGACTGAGCGGCTTGGCTGTTACATGGGATGCCTCGTGGAAGATTCGCATCTCCTAACATTTCCAGTAGGATTCCTTTGCAACGCTTTCCTGGCTATGATCATTTAACAGGCTCTGCACACCCTGCCAGGAGAAGCCTCTGGGGTGTTTCATGCAGCTGTGGAAAAAGTCTTGCCAGTATTGAGGAACCCAAGTGGTGACCTCCAGAAAGCAAGGGCAGCCCCTTTCTTGGAGATTGCAAAGCAAGGGACAGACAATGAAAAATGTCAGGTCACTTTGGGAGGCTTTCACACAAGACTTGCATTTACTAAATAAAACATCAGATGAAATCCTTTATCTCTAATGTGACTGACTAGCTTTTGTTGGTTTTTTTTTTTTTTGGTGATAAAATTCAAGAAACTTCTTTTATCAAGGTTGCTGGCATGAGTAAGCAGCCATTGCATTTGCTACACCTCTGGCTACGCCTTCAGCTCAAGAAGGCAGTGAAAGGACACAAGCTGAATGCAGGCTAGAAATCGTCTTCATATCTCTGCTTTGCCATAGCCCTCTAATCAACAGGTCACTAGTGGCAATCTGAGCTACCAGCAGCTGGAAAAGCCATTTGAAAGGGGGGCCAGAATGTCACAACGGGCATGAGCCTCTGGAGGGGCCACAAAGCAGTCAAGACACACTGCACCCTGGTTAAACCCTATGTTTAAATTCATTTTTAACTCATGCTGTGGCTCTGAACTAACACTCTGCTTCTCCTTCGCAAATCCAACGGGAGGTGGCATCCACCAAACCACGCTGGCAGTGTGTCATGGTCATCCAGTGAAAGGACAGATGGTAGATGAGGGATGTAAAAGAAGGATGGAGGGCATGTAGGAAGATGAAATGTGAAAAAAGTCTGTACCACAACTTTGCTTTGGGGTGTAACACCTTTAGGACTGAAAGAAGCACTTCATTTCTGTGGCTCAGCCTGTGTCTGTTTTCTCTATGGAACCAGCTGCTATGCTGGCACTGCACATAGGTGCCAGCTGAAGCTGTCTGGGGATGCTTAAGTAACCGTGTTAAGCTGTTTCAACAGACTAGCTAATACAGCAAAAATAGTAAAATTTTACCAAAAGTAGTGAGTATATATGAAGTACAATGATATTATGCCATGTGCTTTGAAAAAGGAATGCCGTATTTTCAACTCCAATGAATTGTGCATTTCCAAGGGAAACGTATTACCTGGATCCTGAAGATAAAGCAACATTTCTGTTCCTAGAGACGGTAAAATATATGTGACAACAATATATGTGACATCTTTTTCTGTTGCTGTTTGGCTGTTTGTGCTGAAAGGCACAATACTTTACAGTCTTACACTCTTGACCAAAGTGTCAGATGATAAAAGAGTAAAACAATCTCCCTAAAGAGAAGCTCTTCAGCCCAGTTCTTTCTGGGATCAAGTTCAGGAGTATGCATTTAGCAGTTATGTGTGGAACACACAGATGAAAGGCATTAGTATAATCTTGTAAAAGAACTATTTCTTGAAAATTTGTGGTACTAGCAAAATGTCCTTAATACTGGAGTGTGCAATGGGGAAAGAGTCTATCAGGTTTACAGTCTTCACATGCCATAAATCAAACCAAATTTAAACCAGGAAATCCATTCAGCCTAGCCCAGGCTAGGTCTCTTGCATTTCTGGCAATCGGACAAGGGCGTTTCCAACTCTCTTTTCTAAACTGAAATACCTCTGTCTCTTCTGAGGATAACTCAGTGGACTCCTGAGTCCATCTGCTTTCAGCATTTGCTATTATTTTGTGTGGCAGGGTCCAGAGAAAGGCTGTAGAAGACCACTTATCCATAGACTAAACTTTATTAGACCCTTACAGGCCCAGATGACAATAACTGTCCAGACCTGCAACAGTCAATTTTTAGGTGTTCCTGGAACTAAAGAAGGCATTAGAGGGGCCAGAGTAGACAAGAGTTCTGCTGATCCATCACTTCAGCCTGTGCAAATTCAACTGAGAAGCCTTTGCAATAGGCTATGTGTGCAGGCCTGTTCTTGAAGATCAAGGAGCCCCTTAGGGTTAAAACACTTTCAGCTCCCCCAGAAGTGTCAGATGATTTGTGGTTTGGGCAGCATTTGGCCAGGTGTTTTCCTTGGCCATTACGTGCAAGTCTGCAGAGAATCTGTTGCTCCTTAGTGCACTTTTGGACTGTCCTAAAGGCTCCTGAAACCCTGAGAAGGTTGAGCTCTGTCACAGATCCAGTTTCAGGGGCACAGTCGACTGCCCTGTAACCTCTTCAGCAGGGGGCAGTTTGATTAAACAGGATTTTCTTGAGTGAGGGAGGGGAACATGGGGGAAAGGACCCAGTAGCCATTGGACATATAAAATTAAAATGAATTTTCATCATTTTAATAAATATATATCAAGGAAATTTCACTTTACTACAACAACACATTAGTATACAAGCATCTAATATTTAAGCTTAAAACATCAAGCGTTTATCAAATATTGGAAAATTGCAGACATTACGAGGCTATCTGGGTATAACACAAATCAGTTTTTTTAAAAAAATTGGTCCGTGTGGACAAATGTCTAAATGATGATCCTACTCATACACTGTATGAATGAGATCTATATTTAATATTATTATTATTATTAATAAAAAAAGCTTGTCTTGGAGAAATCAGATGGGACTTATTCTTTATTTGTCACTCTTCACAGTGGTAACCCTTACAAACTTATCAGTTGAAACTCTCCTGACCTCATAAAGGTTATCATTGATTTACAGCCTGCTCTCTTTGTGGTCACTTTGGCTGGGGGAGTTTTTTATCTTGTGATCACTGGGCCGACAAAAGACCATCCAGTTTGCAAACGTGGCTGTGGGGCTCACATTCTACCTAAAATAACCACAGCCAAGGAGGACTCAGGCTGAACCCATGAAATCCAGAGCAGGAGGTCTCAGGCCCATAGATCTTGCTGACTGCAGTGCCAAGCCCGGGATAGTGTCCTCCCTCGGGGACCATCATTCCCTGCACTGAGCTGGCTGTTCCTCCAGCACACAGGTGATTTCCACCCTTTGGACAAGAAGCAAGTGGACATGCCACTTGAGTGCATGATGCTGTGGGAACAGGCAGCTATTTATGAGTCAGCTGTGGCTTGGATGTGGCTATTTTGCTGAGCACATCCTGCCAGTTGTTATGGGGACTGTGGGAACCAATTAATTTGGTGGATCTAAGACTCACTCTTGGTCCAACCCCAACTAATGTCTTCTGGGCATTTTAAACAGCAGACTTTTGCAAACCATCTACCTAGGAGTGACTAAATGTTGTACTCAGCCACTGAAATCTCAGCTCATTTCTCCAAAATGTTCTTTTTGAAAATTAAACCCCTTACATTCATTCAGTTAAAATCGTGTCTATCGCCACATTAGTAATTTTAACATTGTGCTTCTTGCCTTCTTGTCTTTTCTTAAATCAATGGCAAAAGTCATAGAAAACTCCCGCATGCTTTTGTAATCTAAAAGAGAGAAAATATGTAAAACAGAATAAAGTATAAAACATGCCACTGGTTCATGAACTTCATTATACGAAGAAGCAAAAAAAAAGAGCCCCAGCAACAGACAGTTGCCATAGAAACACTCAAGCATTGAATGCTTGTTTACAAGCGACATCTCTCTATTGTTTCTTAAATCTCTTCCTAAGGATGGCAAATCAAAAAGCAATTGAGCATCAAAAAGGAAGAACAGAGATATTTGAATAGGAAGTTGAACTCAGTACTTCAAAGGTTAAAGGTTTCTAATAATATTGATCCACCCTGTGGGGGTTTTTTTAATCTCTGTTTAGGTTAAATCCCTGCTGTATCACTGATTCATACTTAATTTTCACACTGGCAAAAATTAAGACAAAAAGTAAGGCACCAAAAAAAAACCTGCCCTGTATAACAACAAGCCTCATTAGTTATTACAGCCGAGGAGAAAACACGCAAGTACTTGAGTTGCTTGTTTGATTCCAATTAGATCCCATAAACAGGTTATTTCTTTATGCTATGTCCTATTTTGTCAGTTGAACAAGATGTTGAATCCAGAAATTCAAGAGTATCACTACAAAACATAATGATGGTTTATTCCCAGTCCATCCAGACAGTCCTTTGTCAGAATGAACACCGAGTTACAAGGAGCGTATCATCCTTGCTGGTGGCGTCAATTTGTTTACCAGACTTCTAAATCCTTGGTAAACATAATGGAGGTTCTTCTTAATTAATGGCAGACTTCTTGGGGGTGGGGATATATAAAATGGTGTGTTTTCCCCATCTGGCTGATTGGCATTTTCAGTTAACGAAAGCTACACCATAGCTGCAGACTACAGTGCTCAGCAGTAACGCAACTGCGTCCTTTATGGAGTCACCATATTTATAAATAGCCCACTGATGCAGATCACAGAGTCACTTCATCCAATCTGCTCTCCAGTCATTTAGAACTGCACATCATGTTTGTGGCATGATTGTACCATTTGTAGAAAACTATAAAAAATCCATTCAAAATAAAAATTTGATAGAGAAGGAACATGCTGTGAATGCTTCAACAGAGCCAGAAAGATGCCTCATATTTTACTTCCTTTGTTGCAGCACATTTTATTACTTGGTAAAGATTCCTTTTTCCTTAAGGATTTTTTCCAAGATTCACTTACGTTGCTCTTGTCATTACATCCAGTCTCAAAATAGTCATAAAATTTGCCTCTGCATTCGAGAGCATGGGTGCCTCTTACAGGTTCACAGTTTAGGGCAACGCTCTCTCGCTCAGGTTCATTACCTCCTTTCTCGTCATTAAATTTTGCCTTTTCCTGATTACTGTGACTCCTGCCATTAGTGATAAATATCTCATTAGCTGGTATCTGGTCATCACTTCTGTAAGAAGGTGCACTGCCAACATCATAATCCACCTGCTGGGAACAGCTTGGCAAGGAAATGGGAGGGGAGGAGGAGGAGGAAGAGGAGGAGGAGGAAGTATTTTCTGTACTAGCATTAACAGAGTAGGGTAGATTTAAATAGTGACTGCCACATTCTTGATAGAAGCAGCACATGTGGAGCTTCTCGTACTCCTCCTTTGCCATCCGAAGGCGTTTTCTGTATGGACAGTCCTGAGGCACAAACCACTCTTGTGGTGAGGTGCCACTGAAGGAGCAGGTGGAGAAGCACCAGTTGTTCTGCATGATGATCTCTCCATGGATTCTCTTCATCAGATTGTTGATGAGGACAGATCTCCGCAGATAGACTTCAGGATCATCAATGAATTTCAGCTTTTCCAAAGACATGTAAAGAATATGTGCCCGCTCCTCAAACACGGAGATTGTCTGAAAATGCAAAAGACACGAGATACAGAACTGAAGGCAACCAGTTTTGTTCCAGACAAGAAGACAGAAAATGAAGCAAAGTATTCTGTGTGACTACTTTACTATTCCCTTTCTGAGGCACCTAAAGCTGGCTTTTCATTTTGCAAACCCATGTGGCCCAAGACCTGCTTTTTCCTGGCCCAGCATTCACCCAGGCTTAGCAGGTAAGTAGCTGAGTGTTACACCACAAAGGCAATTGCAGGGCATAAATCCAGAGTGGGAGAGTGAAATCCAGATGCACATATCTGGCTCTTCAATTACTTTTGGAGTTTGAACATAAACTTGTTGTGCAGTTTTGCTCCAGTAATGGCTGGGGGCTTTTTGTTGCAAATGGATCCAATTCCGTCATCCACTGTGGGGGTTCTACACAGCTCTGAAGGCAAGCTGCCTCCTGCAGCACCAAAGTTTGCAAGATGCAGCCAGCAGCCACTGCCTCACGCAGCAAGCGTTGGAGCATTTCATCCACTGCCAGTGGAAAAAGCCCTCCAGAGAGAAGGTCTCCATTTGCCAGGCGCTCTTACACTGCTCTTGTATAAAAAAGTGCATGCAAGGAGGAAGGCAGGGCAAAACCCATCTCAAAGCATCACAGCATCTGGAGAGCAGCTGTTGGCCTGCGTACTACACCCTGCACTGTACAGGACCAGTGGGAACACAGACAGGCAGGGACAAGGTCAGGAAACAAAGAGAGGATAGGAATTTGCAGAAATCCTGGCTCAACGCCCACAGATTTGTTCTCCCTTCCATGGTCCTTCCAGGATTCCCTTTCTCAGCACTGGCAGCATGAGCAGGTTACTGCCCCAGGAAGCTCCAGATTCTGCATTGTAATCGCTACCCTGGGAATCAAAATAAGAGAGGGGGCAACGCGTGCTACTGTAAGCACTAATTTTCATTTTTAGTAAGAATTTGGTTTGCGTAGGAGGAGAGCAGCACAGCACAAAGAGAGACTGCTCTAAATCCCCCCATCTGTGGTTTCATCATTCTTCCCTTTCCCACATGGTTACAGCATTTTTGCAGAGTGGAAGTCGTAGCTATGAGGACTAGAAGAGCTTAAAGCACAGCTGCTTTTCACATCCATTCAGCTCTCCTCAGCCCTCTACTTCTTTCCACAGCCTGGTCATGTCTGCAGGGTTTAGAAGCAGCACAGTGCCTCATAAAAACAAAAATTGTCTGTAATTTCATGTGAGTTCACAGCTGAAGCTCTTGGTTAGAGAAAGTAATTTTCTATAATAAATTACTCATTTTAAATTATATTAAGCCTATAGGTTAATTTGCATCCTTTATACCTGCTGCAGCAACAGTCAGTGAAGCCATAAAGTCTGGAGCAAACCAGTAAGCCCTGACCTGGGATTCTCCTGGAGATACATCCTGGAGGGACACCAGTAGGAACAAGTTGTTAAAGGCTTTCTACTGCATGTTTGCCAGCAGTCCTCCAGAGAGAGGATCTGGGCCCTAACATCATACCTTCTATGGGACAAGTAATCTCAGAACATAACTCTTTACTGGGCAGCAGAGGTATAAACACGTAAGAAGTTCAAGGAAACCTGGTGGGCATCCTGTTTCCACCAAAGCTTAGCGTTGCAAAGTAGAAAATGTGTTCGGGCCAAACAGAAGAAATTGGTTACACAGAGTTTCTGATGTGATAACACCTCTACAACAGCACAAAACTGTGGCTGGCTCTAGCTTACCAATACCTCCACAACTGCTTTATATTGCTGATAGAAAGGGGTAAAAAGCTATTACTACTCTTTGCAAGGAAATTAATCACCAATACAAAAATCCCACATTCTAGTAAAGAAAACAAACTTCTGAAACCAGAGAGTGATGTGACATGTGTGAGACACGCTCACTAACCAGAGCACACTTTTCAACACCCTTTGGTACTGTTCATTCACTGGTCTGGCAGCAGATCAGATACCCTATGAAATTAACAGTGCGGCAGTTTTTCACCTTCCTGGTCCAGGCAACTATTTCCAGACAACTCTATTTGTAGCCTCTGAGTAATCTAAGGTCCTTGGGAACCAAACTCAGCATTACTGCTCAGTTTCCCTCTGCAGAAATCTCTCTTCTATCACCAGTAGAACATGAGTAGCATTGAATCACCGTGGGCCAGGTACAAACTGACAAGGTCAGGGGCAGTGTCTCCAGGCACGAGCTGTCCTAAAGCACTTCCCCCTAGGTGTTCAGCCCCATACAAGACTGAGTCTTTAATGAAAAGGATCATAAAATCTCTTACAAAAAAGTAAGATTTCAATTTATGTATTCACTAGCCTAGGAAACATTCGTTCTAATCCCTCTCTTGAAAACTTCCATTAAAAATATTCTTTCATTTCCTAATCTGTTCATTTTGAGTTATTAGCTTTTTTAATAAACAGGATTAAATACTGAAGGAGTTTGTACTTGTTTTCCAAGTCACTGCGCTTTTCTAGGAGATCTGTAACCCGTGTGGGGTACATGGAACCTCTTACTATTTTATCCCCTGGAAAAAAGAAGTTTCGAATGAATGGGAAATCTTTAACTTATGTTCTTCCTTTCTGCTGTTCAAATGCTGTTACGGAGCTGTTTCTGTAAGCATGACATAAACTAGCTAAGAACAAACTAGTCGGGAAAAAAAGTTATTCTCAGCATTTCCATTTACAGTTGTTATAAATGAGGAAACGCCTTTGCTTCTTAAGCCATTTGATGACAATACAACAATAAATGTGAAGAAGTGACAACTATTTATTTCTGAGCAAACAGCTGGATCATTCTCCGAATTTCAGCAGCCTTCTGGAAATGGGTCAATTGAGTGTTACTAAGCATCTGAAACTCAGAGTAAAAATAATGACTATTAGAAAACATACTTTATGTGTACAGCTGCTGAGTGGTGGATGAAAATCCTCTTCTTCCACATATTTCCTTTTAAAGTATGTGATCTTGGATGTCGTTACAGGATTTGAAATTCCCCTGTAATGTGATCCTGCGGGTAATAAATCAGATATGACAAATGACATGCGGTTTGCCGGAGGTTCTCCAAACAAAATACTTTTCATTTCCCTTCGCGCTACAGGACAACTCCGCCGCATATTTTCGCATCTATTCGCAGAGATNGCCCGCCAGCCCCCCGGGGGCCGATGTGACCGGCAGCGCGGGGAGCAGGGGCCGCCGCAGGGCGCTGGGCTGCCGGAGAACTTTCCGCCTCCATCGCTCCGCGGATGCCGGCAGCGACGGCGCCCGGCGGACCCCGCGCACCTGCGGCCCCGCTCGCCCGCGGGAGTCCCCCCGCCCTCCGCCCG
>VXBA01004044.1:34116-106303 GCA_013399895.1 Serilophus lunatus | reverse complement strand
CTCCTCTCGGCGGAGCTGGCACGGCGCGCTCGGCACCGGCGGAGTGCGAGTCTGCCTGTCTGGGCGCGTGTGTCTGCGGTGTGTATGTGTGTGTGTATGTGATGTGTGTGTGTGTGTGTGAGTGTGAGAGAGAGAGAGCGCGCCCAGCAGTCCGGGATCGCGTTCCTTTCTTCTTTCTTCCCTCCCAAACGACACAGACAGCGGAGACTTAGGTAGTTGTTTCCACTAGCCCCGATCGGACTGAACTGGATCTGCCTCCAGTCAAAACACTGCGAGACTAAGACAGAAAATTGGCTCCGGTTTCACGCCGTGAGTTGCGGTCCCACCGGAGCCAAGCACAACATCAGCGGAGCGGGCGGAATATTAAGCAGGAGCGGGGACTCCGGGGCCAGCTGCGGGCTGCGAGCTGTCTCCTGCCGAGCCAGCGGGCGGGAGGGGAGGGGAGGAGTGGGGGAAGGCGGCAAACTTTCTGCAAGGGGCGAGGGATGAGTTCACCATAGTCACCTACTTCTTGGCAGAGGAGCACGGAACAATGCGCCCAGACACGGCCCGGCTCCTCCCTCTCCTTCCTCCTCCTCCTCCTCTCTCTAAGAAAGAGGCATGTAGTTTCTCCTCGGCGCAGCCCCGCCGGAGGAAGACGAGGGCCCGAGAAGGCGGCGGGAAGGAGGGGCCGCAGGTGGGCAGGTGGACTTTCAGCAGTTGTTTGTGTTAGCAGCTAAACGCTCTCGAACAAGAGGAAAAAATAAACCGTAGCAGAAGAGGGAGGAAAAATAAATCGTTCACATCTGCCAGTTGTTTTCTCAAATCCTGGAAGAATGCAGAAGGCTGCTACTTTATTAAGAAACGGCTTCCAGCGTGCACTGTCTGTGTCTTGGATGCATGCGTGCATGGGGCTGCCCTGCCTCCTCACCGGGGCAAAAATGGGAGGTGAAGGGGCAGTCACCTGAGTCCCCAAGCAGTTTACCTGAGTAAAGGCCACCAGACTTCACTGCAATCAGACTGACAGGTGCTTCAACCTCTTCCTCAGAGTCAATTTTACTGCTAATGCACTGCATAGAGGCCTCAGTCGTTTTTTTGTAGTAGCTTCTTAATGCCATCTTGCTTTTCTTGGGCCAAGAAGCGACTTGGGGAATGGCAAGCCACTGGAGTAGCCCACTGGAAGTTACCCCTGGCACAGACAAACAATACATATTCCTCACATCTTTTGTTATCGGCTAAGTACCAACACATGGAAGGAGTGGTCAAAAACAAGTGGGTCAGTCTGCTGACCTAACAGCAGGGCCAAAAAGTGGCCCAAGAATCAGCTAAAAAGTCATGTATTTTGTGTCTGAAAAGATTATGCCATGATTAGAAAGCACCAATGGACTCTTCTCATTAATCTTCAGCAAGGAATCGTTCACGGGGACACATCAATCTTCTCATATTGTCGTGATGTCAACACTTAGTGTTTGTCCTGAGAGAATAAAGGTTAGAAGAAACTCACTGCTGCTTCAGGAAAATCAGGATTTCTTTGCTCGTAATGAATTCAGCATCTTTTTGTAGATTTGTTTTTTTAAATGAGAATCAGAGATTTCAACTGTTCATCTTTTTCTTACCATATTTCAACGCAAATAGGTCTTTCTATGCTCAAGCAGAAACACACAGGAAGGAAGGAAGGAAGGAAGCATTGAGATGCTTTCTGCACAGTGCTGCTAATTTATCTTGAAAAACTGTGTTCTCTGGACAGCCAGTAAAATAAATGAACTGCTTCTACTATTTACAACATGCAAAATTAATAGAGGCAGGCCAGTTCACTTCCATAAACAGCTACTGTCCGTGCCTATTTTCCATGTTTCCAAACTGTGTAAAACTAAGGCATAAATAATAGAGCTTCCCTGGGAGAAAAAAAAACAAAACAAAACAAAAAACCCAACCACCAGAAAACCAAAGCTCCAAAACAAGCTTCTAGGTCTCAGCATGTGTTATAAAGCTTTACAGGTGGCACTCAGCTACAAAATAGGTCCCATTTTGTAGCAGAGGAATTGCTCCTGCTCACAGAAGCTGAGAGCCAGGCTTTTAAAAGGGCTCATAACTCTGGGCATGCTATTTGTTCCCCTTGGATATTCAAAAGCACTGATTTCCAGCTGCTGCAAATGAGTGGGAAGGGAGCTGCAAGCACTCAGCACATGGGAAAAGTCAGTCTCCTTAAAGGTAAAGTTGGACACGGCAGAACTGTCAGCCTGTGTTAACTGAGAAAGCACTACCGGACCTACCTCCACAAACAGGACCTCTGGCCTTGCTCCTGGAGAGCCAGCCTTCTATTTTTCCCCATTAAGGGTGGCAAAATCAGCTCCTGAGCATCTTGCCAGAAGTCACATAGCAAAATCAGTGTCAGAGCCAGAAATAGAACCAGATCTCATCGTCCTCCAGCCGTAAGCCCAACCCATTTATATTACATTATCTTATGCAATGGAGGGATCTCATCCAAAATCGCGTTCGTTTCAATGAGACTCTGCAGAACAGCACACACATTGTTACATTTCCATTAGCGCCTCTGGAAATAAAGGATGAAAGATGGACATTTGAGCATACAATACATTTACTACACAAAATTACAGCAAAAGGTTGACACTTAGGGCTGGATTCAATTTTGAAAAATCCATTTGGGAGCCTTGTGTGGGCTTCAGTGGCATGGAAGGCAGGCACAGTTCTTTATTGAACCCAGCCCTCCATCCTTAGGCTACCACAATTTTTCCATTTTGTCAGCCAAATGCATGCAGTGTGAGGACACCCCGAGGCATCTACAGCAGCCTGAAGGTTAAAATGTCAAAATTTTTCCGTATTTAGTTTCACACAGTAAGACTACTATACATCGCCACGCTACTCCATTTGCTGGGGTTTTCACTCCCTATTCCTTCAGTGCCATTATGATGTTAATGAGAGAACTGTAATGATGCCATTCACATTATAACAAGCCTGATGCGATGTCAGAGAAAGGGGCTTTTTATACAGTTCCAGAATACCTCTAAAACCCCCCAAACTTAAATATAAAATGCCCATGACTATGAGCTGCAGATCTCACCAAGGCCAATAAAAACAAGGGAATAGACTTAGGATGGCTATTCCTTGTTTAACTCCTGGGTTTGTACCCAAATACTGCAGCAGTTATCGTGGAGCATTTCCATTGCATAACAACATGACTTGAGGAGAGAATAGCTATTCTTAGCTGTACTATACCACTGTTAACATCTGGATTGCAGTGCTTAGAAAACAAATTTGCCATCGTTTTGATAGCTGTTACCTTTCTGGCATTACAGAAAATTTACAATGTAGAAGCAAGCAGGCTGTGCAGACCTACCGTCTAGGAAAAAAGTGACAGCTGGTGAGAGGAAGGAGAATATTCACAATCATATACCCAGACTGATGTACCTCCCTTAAAAACAAAAACCCCCAACTGCATCACCTATAAAAATTCCTCATTATAAAGGAATTATTTCTACTCTTATATCTACTCTTTGTGGTTGATGCAACAAGTTTGCTATTGCCAACTTAGCTGAGGCAGGCAGGGCATCCTGTGGACAAGAGCGTCATGGAAGAGGGCATAAAGGCTCCCCTGGGAGGAGCAGATAAAGGCATGAGGACGCCAGCGTTACTGGCAAAGAGAGCAGATCCATGCTGTAGAGACAATAGTAGAGTGATGACAGCTACAGTGGAACTGTGACAACCTCACATGTGAAAATAAAAGACTAGATGGAGGCGAATAAGGGGGAAAGGCAGGAGGTGGCTTGGCTCTGACCACAGCAGCGGACAGGGAAGAGGATGTTCGGAGCTTGTGTTTAAATAGATCAAACTGGCTGATATGTCACAGGTTCAAGGAGGAGGAAGTTACAAACAGAGATGAGAGATAATGGGGACCTTGATTAAAAAGTTTATTGCCTGGATAGATATGCATGGACTTGTAGTAGTGCTATGGATGAAGCAATAAAAACACTGAGGACACCAAGTCGCAGCACGCTGGGGCAGCCCAGTCACAGTAAATGAAAGCAAAGAGTCAAAAACGATCCCTTTGCTCAAGGAACTGGAGGCAAGGTGAGCAGCAAGGCTGCAAGAAGTGAAAAAGCCTCTAGAATCGGCCATGCTGGATTTAAACTGAAAACTGGACTTCCAAGAGACAGACAATGATTAGGAGCAGACAGGGGGATTTTTTCCTTCTCTTGTTGATATAAAATAGCTGAGGAGAACTGTGTTGTACCACTGCAGAGCACTCACTGCTCTGTGGTGAGGGGGATGCTGAACCACAAGCCAGAGACAGCAGGGAGGTGGCAGAGGGAAAAGGGAAATGAGGACAGGTGGCAGCGAGACAGTGCAGGCCCCAGGCAATGGTGATTTTCTGTTTTTTCAGCTGTGCCTCCTACCAGAAATGCATATAACACCATTTAACAGAAGCATGATGCAAGGGCGAAATGAAAGGGTTAAGGCTGGCTGAAAAAATTAGACTGGTAAAACAACAGGTCGGTGTGCCAACAGGGTCAATTCAGCTTTTCATCCTTCGGAGGTATAGATAAACTATGGACCTGCCAAGTCTAGTGTTTTTCCCTGTATTGCTTGGCTCTTACTTNCCCCTTTCTTTTTTTAGAGCTGGTTTTACTGTTTGGTGGAAAAGGAAATCAGGTATTTGTTTCTGTGTCAAGAAACAGCCCTTCCATGGAAATGTTTCAAAGGTATCTTCACTTAACTTCTGCCCTAATTTAGATTACACAACTCCAGATGCTCAAGTGTCTCTTTCTCAAGATAGAATTCCAAGCAAATATTTCTCTAACTTTCCTAATTCCCACGTGCTAATTTTTTAACTTTACACACTTTTCAGTTGAATTCTACCAAGAAACACTGTATGGAGTTATGCTGGGACAGTATGGTGGAGTCCCTTGGGTTTCAGTAGAAAAAAAAAAAAAAAGAAAATGTTCTTTTGAATTTTTAACAGTTGTGCTCTGTCTTGTTTCTGGTTTCGATGAAGCAGAACTGGAGAAGGTTCCTATACTGACAGAAAAGATGTTTCCTCTCTTATTTCTTTGTAGGTATATATCACCTATCAGAACACTCGGTAGCCAACGTGCAAAGAACTTTGAATGGTAGTTCTAACAGTTAAAATTTGCACCAGAATTTATGCAAATATATGAAAATACAAGCAAAATTGTAATTTCTGCCCCCCTTCTCCCCTCAGGGCTCTGGCAGATAAGAGAAAAGGTGCAATCAAGTTTACTGCAGCCATCTCCCAAAGGCTGCTTCGCCTGCCTGGTCTGGGAGAACAATAAAGCCCCATGGTATTCATTTCAGTAAGCATAAATATTTTTCCAGTGTTCTTAGCCAAAATGTCTCATATGCTCTCTGCCTCCACCCCGCTGGTGGCTGCGTGGCCCTGCTCGACATACAAAGCTCTGTCCAGGATCCACTTAGCTCAGTGGGAGTTGAGTTTGCAAAATGCTTTAACATCCCGAGGGCAAAAGGTGCTCCTATCGCTGCAAACTGTAACCGGCAGCATTTCAGATGAGTCAACCTTTGTGATGGGTTTTGACACTGAGTAGGTGCTCAGTGTTGTTATTGGGACTGAAGTCAGGGACAAAAAGGAGTCCCGGCCGTCAGGCGGGGCTGAGAAAAAGCAAAGCCCTGCTGTTACATAAGACTTCCCAAATCACCAAGCAGTTCTCATCACTTGTTCTGTAGGAGAGGTACCAATTAAAAACCGCTTCCCCACTTAACTTTCACTCCGGTGCAGCAGCACATGCATGTCACTGGCACCGTAAATGAGATGGTTTATGGAGTTAATTATATTGCCTTCTTCACTTTTTGTCTGCCGAAGAACGTAAACAAAACAAACACGAAAGTGTTTTGGAACAAAGAGCGAGTTGTCTCCCACTTTGCTGTGTGCTACTTTCCACGAAGAATGAGAGCTATTATTATTCTTTTACAAGTTTCCTTCTAAGGGAAATAAACGCCAAAGGTAGGATTCCAAGGAAATGACTCACAAATATTGGCAACAGGCTCCGAAAATTGGATCCAGTCTTTGCAAAAGCCTTTAGCAGAATACTAAGCCCTCTTATTGCAAAATAAACTTTTCCCAGATGAGCTGCACATTAGCTCTGCGCGTGTGCTTGTGCGTGTGTGTGTGCGTGTGTGTGTTGTGTGTATGTGTGTGTGCTAGGACTCGGAGAGAGGAACAGAATCCATTTCTCACGTCTCCTCTTCTTCCCTCTAGGGCACGGCTGCTGGTGCCATTTTTAGCTGGAAGCTGGAAATCTTTAATAACCGACTGAGTCATCCCCGGGAAGGGAGGGAGAGGGATGTGCCTCACCTTGCCGAGCAGCGCGCTGCCCGCCGGCCGTCCCCACCCGCAGAGACCCCCGGGAGAGCTGGGCCGGGCAGACAACCTGCTGTAAGCCAATCTACAAGAACTGGCAGGAACCTTTATCCTACAGCTGTAAAAATGAAAGGCGGAGTGGGGAAAGGGATTTTTTTTTTCCAGTCCCCTGACGTTACATCGAATTCAGCAGGGCAAGATCAGCCTCTAATAATCTGTTTTCAGTTACCGAGTTAGCCTTTGAGATGCACAGAAGGTAACCATGCACCGTGACTCATATTTTATTTCTTAATCAGGAATCCCAGGAACCAGGAATGCAGACATTGAAAAATCAGACAGCTGAGCAAAATCAGTGTGGCAGGATTACCATCTGCAAACAGAACAATCTACTTTGCATATTTATTTCTCAGCTGTTTAAAATTTTGAATCATAAATGCGTATTTTGTATCACTTGTAATGCATACACTCTAAATCGCTCATGCTCTCTCATGTTGGTTTGGGGGATTTGTTTGTTTGTTTTGTTTTTGACGATGTAAATCTGGTTAGACAAGAGCGACAAAAAACTGCAAACCTTACACAGAGTTCCTTTGTTGCTTGGTTCTACTTAGACAAGCCTTTTAAATGAAAGAAGCTGGTCCCTTTAGTAATTTCCTTTGCAAATTCCTATTTAACCACTCCAAATCGAGATGAAACAAACTGGGACGCTGGTCCAGAGTCAAATTTTTTTTGAGAAAGTCCCTTTACAGTGTGCCTGAAAGCAACTGGCAGCCAAGTACGTACTTAAGACTCTGAAGGTTGCATTAGTGGAAGTTTTGTGTCTGGTTCAAGGTCTCCAGCATTGCCAGGTAGTTTCTAAAGCCTGTAATTCACTAAGTGTCCAACAGACACAGCTTCCAACAGGACCTCTAAGGAGGGAACAATGTTTATATAGACTGTCTGAGACATTGGAATTGTGCTGAACTCCAGCCATCGCTCAACCAGTTATAACCAGCTGTCAGGGCTGGGAAGGAAACCAGGATAAACCAGTGTGTGGTGTTGCCTTCCCGAATCTGCTGGCAGGGTGGCACAGCAGGCTGGGAGGCAGGAGCTCCTCGAACCCCATCTCACTGCAGTGTTAATGGATGAATTTTAATATTCATAATTGCATGACTGCTCATTTTAGTGACAGGAAGGAGGGATCAGCTGGGAAGTGGTGGCTGCTGCAGGGAAGGAGATACATAGGGATAAAGCCAAGCACGTGATAGAAAACATTTAGAGATCCACAAGTCAAAAATCACTGCAATCACTTTGGCTACACTCTTTCTCAGCCTCTTGTGGTGCTTAGATTTTCCTGCTTTCCAGAATCCTCCCGAAGCAGCCAGAGCAGCCACAAACACATGAGGCCAGACAGAATCTGATCCTGCTAAGGAACCACTGCTTCTCCCTCTCACCATTCTTCAAAACTTGCACTAGGGAAAATAGCCATGATCCGATGCCTGGGTCGAGGCCTCTGCAGGAAGCACCTTCCGAGGGAGAGATCCAGGGAATCACGCTCACACATTTTGCAAAGGGTAGGAGGAACGATTTTAGTTACAAGATAAAGGTCTCCCAGCCACAACAATGTAGCATGACTGCAGCGGGGAGCTGGGAAGGAAAGAAAATGGAGAGTCCACCTTTATATGAGACATGGGGGGTTGATTTAAAAATGTTTTCTTTCCATAATAAATACCTGCAATGCACATAAAATGCCTTAGAAAAAGAGAAAGGTCTAAATAATGAAAATATCATAAAATGATTATACCAATGTTGTTGAGTACCTATTTTTTATGCACAATGTAGCTCATGAGGCAATGGGGCAGCACACATGCCCTGTAATCAGTAGGAGACGCTTTTGGCAGGGATGGATTAGTCATTCCCCTCTGTGCTCCAGTGACAGCTGCCCAGGGACAGGTTTTCTAGGGTAGCATCACAAGCTACAGTGTTAAGAGAACATATCATGTTTTGATGGAGAACTTCATATTTGACTGAGGGGGTTTTTTTGAGAATTTCAGCATGCAGATCAATTATTACTTACTTATTACTTGCCTGTTCATTTTTCAGTTTCCTTGCCTGTGCCCCTGTTTTCAACATTTATGATCTGTAAGACCAAGCAAACAAAATGAAAGAGCAATTCTATAAAAATTTAGAAGGCTTCATTTATGCTTCAATTTAAAATGCAGACCCTAAGATTTTTTAAAATAAAACAATTTAAATTCAGTTTTCATTTTAAATCCAATCTATTGATTTAATAGCTAAGGGAAAAGTAATCTCTAAATACTTATATCATATAAAATTATTATGCAACAACTGTCCTTGGACTGATAATATTCTGCTAAGATCTGCATTCAATTATTTAGCTGGTGCTACAGAAAGTGATGATTCCTTTTACTTGAACAGCAGCATAAAAAAGCTTGAAGTTGTTCTGAGCATTAATCTTCTATTATAGAACTGTTTCAAAGTGTGTGTCCTCGTGGAGGCTGGGACTCACAGCTCTCTGATCTACAGAAGTGGCTCTTCCTCCAGAGCTGGCAGTTGGTCTTTGTTAACACTTGATTTTTCAGGAGTACTTTCATTGCCATGAGCAGGGACTGTTTAGAAGGACAGTGCAGTCCAATGTGGATGAGGTTCCCAGGGTCCAGAAAGGATCATGTGCCCTGGCAGAGTCTGCTGTGCGTGCTCCTGGCAGGAGGTGCAGATCAAGGTGTCTGTGGAGAAGGGGATCACATAGGTGTACTCCAGCTAGAGCAACTCAGCTCCCTGCAGGAAATTGTCCCCTCCTCTGCACAGGTGGAAGGAGTGAAGGTGACAAAATGCTGGGCCCCACACTGATGAAGAGGATTTACTTTCCTCTGTCACAGACCTGAGTAGTCTCCAACATCCAGAAAGGAAGACAGTGTTATGTGTGGGAAGGGCAGCATTTTAAGAGCAGGATCTGGTGCAGTGGCAATTACCCAAAGCCATTCCTGCTTGCCTGCTCCAAAACCTCCTCGCAGCTACTGCACAGCTGTGTCAACCCTCTTGTTTATCCATATGGTGTGTCCTGGACTATATCTGAGCTCTGGGGAGATGCCTAGCCTCAGTTCTGTGAAGTTTCCTAACTGGTATGAGTAATGGCTGGGGACAGGCAATTGCTTTCATTTAAACAAAACTGTGCAGCAATACTCAAGGTTTCAATGAAATGCACTATTCCCTGAATTTAAAAACAAACAAACAAACAAAAAAAACAGAAAAAGGAGAAGTACTTGTGTATTTCTTTATATTTTCAAAGTTTGTACAATATGTTAATACTCACTCTGGTGTCCATATCATCGTTCACCTTCATCTCCAGCAGCAATAGCAAAGATACTGTATATCCAACTCTTCTCAAGCATGCACTCTGGAGTGGAACAGTGACTGGTTTTTTTGCTAAAAGGAGAGAGATTTTTAAACTTCAATATCAGTTCATCCATCAAACCACTAAGAAGAACTGAATAATGATCAGTTTGAGTTCAATTATTCAGTTGAATCATTTTTGTCATTGCAACAAAATTGCAGTATGAACTCTAAAATAAAATTTAGATCTCATGTTAAATCTCTGAAGTATTTTTTAGCTCTAGCTTAGCTGGTGTTCCATGATAATAAATCAAAGATTCATTTCCTTCACATGTCTACTTCTGCTTGACGCATTCCTGTTCACGGTCCCTCTCAGGTGCACATGCTCTCTGCTTTTCACAAAAGGAGGAAAAGACTTTCCCCTCTCTGCTTCCAAGGACCAGACAGTGCCAGCCCAGCTCCCATTGAACAGTTCCTCAAGCTCACCTCACTCCATGAATAGTTTCACTGAGCACAGTTGGACTGCTTAGCCTGAATAAAGCTGGCACAACCTGGCCTCAAGAAGAAAGATCCAATCAGTCTAAAGACAAAAGCAAGCTCGCAGCAATGGTGCAGGGTACAGTTCTGAGAGGCACCAGCCCAACTTGGGGACAGCCAGAAGCAAGGTGCCAAGTTTCTGCTACAGCCTGGGACAAGTTTGCACAAGGTTACTGGAGGATTACGCAGAACTCTGAGGGAGATTTGCTGGCAACAGTCTGCTCAAGCAATTTATTATGAGCTTGGGAAATACATCCTAGTTGTCTTTAGTAGGAATACATTGCAGCCTCTGAAGGATATATCATCTTAAAAAAGAAATCCCAACAGCTAGAAATCTGGATGCTGTGAAATGTACCGTTCAATTACAAAGCAAATTATATGGGTCTCCTGTGTGTGGTTCTGCTCTCGAAAAGCATCATCAGCTTCCTACTACTTTACAACCATGAGAGCAATTCCTTTACTTAGAGAAGGACTCCGTAAATCAGAAATAAAAGGTCCTCAAGAAAAATATGTCAGCAACAATTCCTAATCTGAGGGGCACAAAAGGAGTTAAAAACCAGCAGAGCATAGCTAATGTTTCAGAAATATATTGGGAGGAGAAGTTATTCTGGGAGCCAGAGTGGGTCACAGTAAGTTAAACTGTAGGCTATGTTTGTTGTCTGAAATTATTCCAAAAGTGAAATTATTCCAAAAGCAAAATTATTCCAAGAGAGAGGGATAAATATCCTTGAATAATCCAAACCAAAAATCAAATATAAAAGCAAGAATAATATTTAGTTGGATTCCAAGTCCATGTCATCTTAAAGGAATTAACCACTTGCCCAGGTTTTGCTGTCTAAGTACAGAGACTGAAGAGGAAAGCATTATGGGAATGTAAGGAATCTCAGGCAGAGCACTGAAACTGAGTTACTTATTCAGTTTTTATACTATGTATATTTATTTAAAGTTGATTTTACCTCCCAAAGTCTAATCTGGTTAATACAGAACATATATTGTTTTTCAAAGTATGCTTGTACAGAGTAACTACTCACTTTAATAGAAACCCAAAGTTAAATACATAAATTTTAATGTGGATTTTGGAATTGGGGTTTACTCTCAGGACCACAATACTCTGCAGCTTAAGTCTGATTCACCTGGTACCACTTTAGCCATTCCACGCACAGAGGTGTAAATGGTACAGCTTTTAATAATTCCAGAGTACCTGGAGATACTTGGTATGTCACATCCTTCTGTCATTGTGCTGGGGACTACACACCCGCTGTAAGAATAAAACCAAAATTAAATGCATACTTAAAGAAGGAACAAACAAACCATTATCACTTCTAGTTTAGCAAGAATTTAGCTTTAACAGGTCGCCTTGTAAAGCCTAAATGAATGGATTTGCTCTTTACTTATTCTCATCAGTGAAAACGACTGCTACTTTTGGGGCTGCCCTGGTGCAAAGCAGCATTATGCATCAGCATTTCAAATCCCATATTGAAGGATTTAAACATTTAACATTAAAGTTTGCCTTTTTTTTTTTTAATCTCCGAAGTAAATACCTTCACATACATTTTAGAGGCTGTTGCTTTTAAAGGGACTTCTTTGATTCAGCTGACAAAGTATCATGCACTACAGGTGGTTAAAACAACAAAGTGCAACCCTCTGTGCATACAGTAGCTTACATTTGGGCTTCAGCTGGCTGACACAACTCCTTTCACCTGGAGAGCTTCAAAGGCAAACAATATCTGTAAAGCATCAATTTTCCCTCATCTTTAGGCTGCCAAGGACTTTTCTAGTCATGCTTCTTTTTCCCACCATTAGCTATATTTAGAAATAAATACAAGTAAGAAATCTAAAAGAACTTATGGATATGGAGATATCTGTGGAAAGCAGCAGGTGTGTCCATTCTATCTGAAGAGCTTAATAAGCTTGTTTGAAATTTCTCTGCACATCAGCTGGATTTTTGAGACTAAAAAGGGAAAAGGAAATCAACTTAGTTGAATCTAATCTAAGTCAACTTCATTTAATTAAGGATTTCTTTACTTGCTTGGTGGCTATTTCCCAGTACTGATGTGAGGGTTATTACTGAAATACATGAGCCAGCTACTCCTCCTACAGGTCAACACACTGAGATCTTTGGCCTAAGAAAATGGTTCTGTTGTTTCAGAAGGTGGCACATTTTTTTCAATGCCCCAGCCTGATTACAGGCAGCAGAGTATTTCTGGAGGCAAACAAGCATTTTCTGCTGCCCCTTGCAGAAGAGAAGAAAACGTGATCTCAGTTGTTTGTATTCATTAGAATCCTTTAGCACATTTCATAACAGTAGGTTCTTTAACCCCTAGGCTTTGGCCAAATTCCAAGTCAATTACTGTCTACCTGAAAATTTTCCCATTAAATTAGGATTGATGTATTTGTCCCCTCCCGTAAACTGGTGAGCAGCAGTGGCTGGAACTGCAAAGTGCTTTCTAGGCCTCATCTTCAAACTGGCTCATGTCAGGGTTAGGTTAGGAGCGCCAATACACTCACATCAGTATATACCTTGACACAGGACTATATACCAAAATTAGTATCTGCTAAATGTTTCAAAATGCACTTTCGAAAGGACATTAACTAAAGTGAAAAGTGCAACTCCACATTGTATCCAGGAAATAAACCACAACAGATCACGTGCAATAACTTGCTGAGAAATCCACTGACAAATGGAGTTAGTGGATGCAGGGCAAGGCAGAAAATCTTAACTGCAGACCACCATGTTGTGTTAAATTTTTTTCAGATCCACCCTTTGCATAAACAACATTTCTGCTTTGTACAAGGCAGAAATATTTGTCATCCAGTGGTTACACAGACTAAAAAGTCATTGAATCATTCTCCAGCTTTTGTTCTTTTGATTGCAGCATTTGCTCAGGATGCTTAATTTGGTTTGTCCAGACTGACAGCGAGCAGTTTAAGTGCATTCTGTATTTCAGTCTGTTGATGTAACAGATCATACACCGCATGTCTGCTTTCTGAAAAAGCTTTCCGTGAAATATTATGCATAATTGCAGTGGGTAGGATATGCACTAAGAGAAGAACAATTCCTTGAAAAATTTATGGCAGTGAAAGGCTTACCTAAGGGCAGATCACTTCAATCCATGGAAAGGCCAAAAAGGAAGCAGAGGAGTAGATCTGTGTGCAAGATGTGCAGTGGTTTGGGTATCAGCATCCATGGATCTTTATGGGTTATCTTGAAACACATGCTTCCAAACTCCTTCAGCAATTGCTCTCTCTCAGCTTCCTAGTGGTGCTCACACACAACCACCCTTGCTCCCAAAGTGCTCCTTGGGGTCCAAGTACCAGCAGCATCAATCCTTCTACAGAGGCTCTTGTGTCAGATAACAGGGGCAATTATGACTTTGAAGGCAGTCTTGCTGTGGGACAAGTGTTCTGGGAGTGGAAGATGGAAAAAAAAAGAGGGAATGTTGTTGGATGTTTATGAGAACCCCCAAAATAACATCAACTGTATTAAAAGAACAGAATTTTAAATTATTACATTGCTATACATTTTTAATTGATTTTTTTAAAGGATGCATTATACCAGAACCAAATAGTGATTTCTGTCCTTTCAAAATGACTCTCTCTGGTGTTTCAAAAGTTTTTAGATTCATTTCTGCCTGCAGCTATGGATTTCACTTCTAACAATTTTTAAAAGATTTTTTTCAAAGTAAGATGAGAAGTGGTTGGTTAGAATCCAACAGGCAACAGTCAGCAACATAAAATGCCTCCACATTCAGAACAGGTTTCTCAGGTAGTCATTTCAGTGTCATATTTAGCTGAGCTAAGCATGGATTGCCAGGGGATTGCCAGCTCCAGCTGTGCATTTCCATTCCCATCCCTGCACTGGCACTCATTTACGTTCCAATTCAGTCACATTCGGGGACTGATCCCACTGAAAACTTAAAAAAAATCTTCTTAGGTTTTATCCTGATCCCTCAGTGACTCTTGCTGATAGCAAAAGCTACTGAAGGCCTGCATCACTAAGACATTCAGCATACATATTTGGCATATTTAAGCATAAGCAGAAAAGCATTCTTCTGAATATAATACCACGTATGGCAATTTCTGCATAGTAATCCTTTACAGAGTATTTCCTACCATCTTTCAATGAAAGAAAAGATGACCATCAGTTTTACTGATTAATTTAATAGCATGACAGGTCATGTAGTGCCTGGGTATATCAATGAAGTGGAAGAAACAGGCTCCCCAGGGAAGTGGCCACAGCATGAAGACTGATAGAGTTCAAGAATCGTTTGGATGACAGTCTCTGGCACATGGTGGGATAGTCCTGTGCAGGGCTAAGGGTTGCACTTGATGATCCTAATAGGTCCCGTCCAACTCAGCATATTCTGGGATTCTGTGAAAATGGGAATTTTGGCACTGAAAATAAGGACCAAGTAAGTCTCCTGGCTACAAAGCCAGTCGGCATCAAGCGTCCCAATTCCCAGTCCCATGCTTAGACCAACAAAACACCATCATCACATTCTTGCCTTGCTTTATTAACAGGTGCTCAGAAGTCTACACACAGTCTGATTGTCACTCCCCAATCACTGCTGCTGCTTCTCAACGAATGGTGGTGCTGTGGATAAGGGTAGTTTGTATTCCCTGACAAGCCTTGTGTGAAGCAGTTCAACTAAAAACCCCTGTGCCTGGAAATGAGGAGACATATAGAACGACTCTATCCAAACTGTCAGCTTAGTTGTATGCATAACAGAGGGCAAAGGCTGAATGGTTAATACCATTACTTGGCCTACTGGCCTGGCCTGTGTGCTCCCAAGTGTTTATTTATACAGTGTCAGGAAACTGCAGCAAGCTTGTGTAATGATTTGCCACTGAGGCTTACTAAGATCTAGCTACATATTCATGGCCTTTAGCCTAGCTGACTGATTTGGAGCTTTTTAAAACAGCTGATGATAGGGCTTTCCTTTTTCCTTTTTTTTTTATATAAATATGAATGAATTCTACATTCTGTATCAGGGTCCCTGATTTCTTAAGAATGCCAGACATTTTCTGGTGAAAGCATTAATGAGCAAAGGCTTGTGTGACTGACATTTTATTCTATTGGTACTTTAGGTCTCTGCAGATTAAAATGCTGATATCATAGAAAATGTGTGCTTAACTCAAATAGACAAATGGAGTACAAATCTGATCTCCTTTGGCAAGTTTAAACCTGTTCCCTTTCTGAAATGTTGTTTTTTACTCACATTCATTACATTAATAAAACTCAGTTGGCCTGGTGTTCTGAATTTCTGTTCACAGTTAACCTTTCATTGTAAACAGTGGGCTACAACAATTGAACTATCTTCATCACAGTTCTTGAAAACAGGACTTTCTTAGGCAGGAATGAAAGATGATTTTAAGTTTTCTTACTTCACATGAGCAAAACTAAAAGCAGAATGTAATTTTTGCATAATGCAATAAAATAATATGAAAGGCTATGAGGGAAAATTTTATTCTGCCTCTAAAATATACATATTAGTTCAACATGATGTTACACAATTTGACAAGAGGATTTTCATTATTAATAAGATGAAATGTAAGGCTTCTAATTAAGTGGAAAACAAACCAGTGTAAACTACACTCAGAATGCACAAAACTATTAGGTTTCAAATTTAATAATAAATCATTTATCTAAAGCCCAACTGATTTATTGCATCTTGATGAGAATTTATTTCATTTCTGCATTTTTTTCTTCCTTCTGTCCTTACTATTCTTAATGCTGATACAAGAATAAATTTGGTTTTTTTAATCTCCATGCTGAAATATAAGTACTAAAAATGATTAGCAGGTAACCAAATGCCTTAGCAATGGTCTCATTCGTAATTTATGAGAAAAATGAAATGACTAATATTAATAAAACACTAAATTACAACTGCATTGTTAGACTGTAAAAAACCAAAAATAGTAGAGGAAAAAAATGGCAAATTTCATCAGGAAGAATGTTAAATAGCCTTTACCCACAGGAACCTTTGGAAACAAGTAACCAGTGACTTCAAAACAACTTTAAATACTGTCTAATGCAATTTGCCACATGAAGACAATTATTCAGAGAAAACCTTCGAAAGGTGAAGCTGTATCTGCATAGCAGTGATGTAACTTGGCTCTACCTGTCTGAAGCAATTATTGTTGCACAACAAACTATTTAACAACTCTGAGTATTACACATGATTTTGCTCAGCTTCTTGCATGAAACATGAGTGACTCACTGCAAAATACCACACATGGATCTGAAGCTGTGTAGTAGCTCTTCTCTCTGTGACCTTTGACTAGAAAATGGCTGTTCATAAATGGTGAACAACTGTCACCCTACAGATAACATTTCACTTATTCTGCCATCTTTTCACAACTTGATAAATCTTAACTTTTTAAGCAAATATTTTTCACATTATCACCTTTTAATAGATCTTATATAATCTGGAGAAAAACGTTGCTGGGTTGTTTTTTTTCTGACAGACAAGGATACCAAATGTCTTGCAACATCTTCTAAAGAATAGTGACCCAAGAGTTGTGTTGAGAAACTCTCAAAGTTTCTCAAATATCAAGTATGTACCAGTGTCTATATGGAATGCCAAGTTATTTAAGTGTATAGCTTTTTGAAAATCCGACCCTTAACAGCAGGAAGTACCAGTTTATCTTATTTGCCGAAGTCCTAGGATTTGCACAGATGACTGTGGGTCCAGATGATCAGGATCATACAGTAAAAAATGCACCCCTCTCTCCACCTTTCATCTGCTAAAACTCACTGGCCTATACTCATTTCATCTACAGAAATGGGAAGAAACAATAAAAGCTTTTTACACTGTCTTCCTACCTATAGGATAGGAACACCTGCTTTAATTGTTCTAACAATTCTTTTTCCATGCATGCTAGTAGGCAATAAACCATACATATATTCAGACGACTCTGAAGTCTGAGCTGCCATGAAAGGCCAGAAAGCTTTTTTTCTAATAGAGAGCATAAAAATCATCAGAGGTGAGAGATTTAAGCTGGGTCACACCAGAATTTTAATTTTTACTTAAGAAAAGTGTTCTTTTATGTTTAAATCAAATCTCAATTATTTCAGCTTATTTATTCCTCAAAAAGTAGAAGTTAAGCATAAATATGTTAGATGACATCATTTCTGAGAAAAGTATGTGGGACAAAGAAGCCAAGAGAACCACAGACAACCCCAGAAGGAAACTGTATAAAGTCAAACAGAATGATAACCTGAGTGTGTCTTTATTTGCCATTATACACATCATATTTTTGTTAGAACATTATCACACTGGTTAATTTAAAGTTCTCTAAGTAGAAGATTCATGACATCAACAAAAACTGTGAGGAACAGAAAGGGAATTGGGGAAACTTAGGAAATTTGTAAACAGAGCCAAAATGTGTAAAAGTGCCAGGGTTAGCTTGCCAAAATGAAAAGAAGATTTTCGTTAATGCAAACAGCAGTTCCAATGGTTGACCAAGCATTACTATCTTCTGAACAGTGAAGCCTGTTTTTGTTTACAATCTAATGAATTCCAAAGGAAAGTAATAACAACAGGTTTCAGAAGTGATTTTTCCTTTTTTTCAAATACTTTCCAGCAATTAAATTCACATGCAAAAAGCTGATTCCATATACAGAAGATACTCTGAAATATCCAAAGTCCTCAAACTGACAAAAATACATTTCACAGAGATAGAAGTAAACAAAATACAAATCCACAGCTGCAAAGTTTCAGATATGCAAAATGACCATTTCAGTGCCGTGATAGATCCTTGGTTTGAAAATATACTATAGCACGTTTCAATCAAACTAACACAGGATTAAAGTTACCTGTACTGTACAGGTAAATATAACTAAAACCAGCTGGTGGCATTCTGGCTTTCCCCAGAACAGGAATGGGATGTGTATGCTGAAAGTCTGTTTTTTAGGTTTTTTTACTGAAAGAGAGCTGACAACATTAAACTGATCTTGCACACTGGAAAACCTCAAGATTAATATACAGTAGCACAAAACTGATAAAAGTATTTTTTTGCTAGGTAGTAAGAAAGAAAATAAACCAAGTATCTGCCAACACACAACTGGAGATATTGTAGATACAATGTGACACTTAATTATAAACCCCTCTGGGGATGTACAGTCTGACACCCAATGTGCAGATCTGCACATTCATTGCCAGAGCTCCTGTTTTTCACCTGTTGTGGACAAGAATGCCACAAAACATATGTCTTCATGTGGATTATAATGACAGTTTCAAACAAACCTCTAAGACTTTAATGAGCTGCATAAACAGCTACAAACAGTCATTTGCTGTAATTATGTTACTGTCAAAATGTAAAAAAAAAAAAAAACAAAAAAAACAAAAGGATTTTTTTTTAAGGAGAATTTTAATTACCACTTATTCAATTTGAAAAAGGATCAGAGAAGAAAAGCAGCTCAAGGAATACTGAAAATAGGTGTGAATTCAGTCATGGGTATTAGTTAAGGGTACTGTATAGAAATAAAAGAAAACAAAATAACAAATTTAAGAATGGAAATGAGAGTTGATATTTCTTCTTTAAAACATTTAGCAAAAATGTTTTTTTTTTTTAAATGCATATAATTAGGAGCGTGACTGATAACATGACTTCAATATACCCATTTTCTACAATCTTTGACTGATATATAAAAATAATTCTCTGACTTCTGTTCTAACAGGACTTGCAAATATAACCTATTCCCATTAAAACTGTGCTTGGTGTCTTAAATATTTAAGGCTATACATGCACTGAAATTTAAGGAATTTCAAGTTGAAATAGTAGTTGAAAAGTGTGTTATATTACACAAAATATACAACGAAGGGACACTGGTAGGAAATGTACATACAATGCAGCATCAGTCTGTTCCTGTAAGACCAGCATACACTAGATAATTATTGTACAATATCAGGACTTCAGACACAGGAAAGCCAAATGTGTTCTCAAGTAGCACACTTCAGATATAACATGGGTAAGCCAAGCTAATTTGACAGCACTGACTGACTTATATTTTCATTTGTAATAGGATTTTGATTAAAATGCACCAAGAAATACTACCCAAACACTTTGCTACTGATACACCAATGTACATCCAGTCAGAAAAGAGGTATCTGGAATTCTCAGCTGGGAGTCACATTTACAGAAGCCTATTTTCTATTTGTTAACAGAGATCCATCGTATAATTTCTGTCTTTAAGTAATAGCAAGTGCAAACATTATTTAACCAAATAATTAGAAACAGACTTGGTTCTTTGGTTAACACCATGTGACTTACATCAGACACAGGAATCAATTAAGAATAAACAGTCATATGAGGAACTTTCTTAGACGGGGGTGAGGAAGTAAAGAACTTCAAATTCAAAGAAATGCATTGTGTTAAACTGAACTGCCCTTTGAAACCTCCTGGATTAGGAATACTCAGTTTAAGACATCTCTTTAGTTGCAGTGACATTGCTTACACACCATAACTTTAGTTTCTCTTCGTGTTACTTTTATACAAAAAAAGGAAGGCACCGACTGCATCGGTGACATACAGGCAGTATAAAAGCATGCAAGAAAATGCTACATACTGTGTATTCCATACCTTTTAGAAATGTGGTGAATGTGTGCTATCTCTATGCAATATAATGCTCCAAAATCTAACTCCTTATATTCCAGTGAAAGAATGATCTTGCTGATACCAGCACAGTTCAGTATTTGTATTCACTAAGATCAGTTATTAGCTTATAGTCACCAGAAAAACAAGTTCAAAAATCACTGAAGATCAAGGGAACTGTAATCTATAACTACACTTTGGGACACAGCCAGCAGCCTGTATTCATGACAGATGTCCCACTAAGACTGGAGAGGAGGCTCGGTTTTACCACTGTTAGTCATGTTAGTAGTGCCTTTCTCTGAGAAATAGATGGAATTGCTTATAGGGAAAGGTACTACACAACATGAAAGACATATGGTTAAACCAGGACCTGGGTAAAAGGCAGAAGGTTCAGGCCCTTAGTCATCATATTAGCACTTCTGATTGTGTTAACAGTGATATAGCTTGCTCATAGAGCATTTAATTTTACATTGTTAAATCATCTTATATAAAAATAGTTAAGAAAGCTCTGTAAGAAAGTATATATACTATATAAGGAGAAATCTCTCCTCAAAAAAGCGAAGAAAGGGAAAAATTGAGTAAAAGGTTTCACTAATTACACTTTGTCATGAAAATCACATTATAAACAGTTATCATAAATGAAACAGTACCGAGCACTAATGAACCTTGTAGTTTACTGGAAAGGACAGCAAACTAGCTGTATAGTAAAAAAAGATCATTGTTCTATCTCCTTTTTTTGCAAATATTCCCTAATACATTCGACTGCTTAGAAATTTTCTTAAAATGTCATAATAAGCCACTTGCAAAACTATCAAAACTGGTTCAAAGCCCTGCTCCTTGCTTGCACTATGGCCCAGAGATTACATCTCAAAGTTATGATAATGCTTCTAGTTAATTCTGCAAATTCATTCAAACTCACACTTTGAAAATTAACTAAAAAGATAAAAAAGCAATCCACTTTAGACCCTCAGCATGCAGTGAACGTCCCCAGGATTCACAAAACACAGAAAAAATTATATTGATACAATGGGCAAGACTCTTGTCCTCAGATATGAAAGAAAAAAGGACATTAATTACATCCCTGAATGTCCATGAGGTATTCCTTCAGTGGTATGGTATTACTGCTTCTGCTCTCCTGAGTAGGGTCTTTATGCCAGCTCAACCAGTAGATGCTTCTAAGGAAGTGAATGAATCCTTCTGACTGTAAGCTAGCCTTGCCCATTTTCTGGGCATGGATGTTCCCTGGTCTTCATTCCTACAGGAGCAATACTACCTGCTTTCCTGACTCCTGGCACATTTATACACATAAGGATCTTATTTCTGTATTGTACCAGCGTAAGCATGAACACAAAACCTGATCCAGCATGTACCAGCCCCATTTATGAATTCAGTCACACCACCTAATGTAAGAACTAAGCTTGCCAGCACTAATATAATTGTGCTGTATTAAGGTAGGTATAATATATAAGTGGATATACTGGGTGCAGAAGATTCCTGCATAGTCTGCAGAAAGGAAGAAACCCTGCTTGAACTTAAGGAGGGGCAGTGATAAGTTTTTAAGGCTAAACTAATCCATGTCTCTATAGGCCAGCTGGCACTTGTCCTACTCACCCTGGGCAAATAGAAAACATCTACCTCTGTAATATACACTAGTTTAGAAGCCATGCAATGCCCACACAGAGCAGCACTGTTTTGAATGTATGAACTCCCACAGTTCCCAAGCCACGGTTTCTCTGAGCAGGGCCCTCTGAGAGCCATAAGGCTCCAAGAGTGGAATTTAAGTCACTGTCACTGTGTACTAAGACGTCTCTTATTTTAATGCTCTCGCTCTCAGATGACACCTTTTCAACAGGCATTGTTGATTCAGTGCCAAGGAAACACTCCTGTCACTTCCCCCTCAGAAACTACCAGCAGAATCAAGTAGTCTGAAATCCAGCTGTGATGCACTACAAAATCTACCAGTTGAGTTAAAGAAACCAAAAATACAGAACATTCTTGAAGGCTCATTCTAACAATAAACTTTGCTGAATGTTCCACTTGAAATGGTGAAGATGTTTGGGGACGGCTTTAACATTTGTAGCACTAAGTTTTAAAAATATTTCAAACTCTCAGAAAAAGAAGAAAAAATAGAAGAGAAAATGATTAAATAAAACTCTGTGACAGTATCCAGGTGTTTGATATTTTACCTCCATTCATAGTTGAGATATTTGACTGTGTTGCAGGTTCCATACTGTACCACCTCTCTAACCTACTGATATTGTTCTTCACACTTTCAGGGTGAGGTCTGCTATCCTGTTGATGCCCACGGACTCTTCTCACTAATATTAATGGCAGGCAGGCACATCAGTCAGAAAATTAAAAGGATGTTTAGTTGAGAATTCAGCTTCAGGAGGAAGTGAGTTTGTGTTACAAGTGACAAGCCATAATTTTAAAGACTGCTTTAAACAGGACAGCTTTTTTCCACCACCCCCTCTCCAGAAAAGTCTGATAAGGAAGTAAAGGGCTTGATACAACCTGAGCTCAATGAAGGGGCATTCTGCTGGTACTTCCAAGTTGAAACAGCTCAGGCCAAAAGGCCTTCCCTCAACTCTCCTTTCCCTGATGTTACCTCAGACTTTTTGTTAGAATGGGTATGTGTAAGAGTAATCTGTATTCAATTTCTACATTAAAATGTCTCCCTCAAAGAAGTTTTCTTTTTCGGCTTGACTACATTAAATCTGATGATTTGCATTTCAGAAATCTTTGGGAGTTGGAATAAGAAATGGACAGAAATTTTGCACCAGTATCTTGAATAAATGGTGCAGTGTCCCTGACTTCTAAGGTCCGCTGACTGCCACAGCCAGTTTCTCAGGATGCTGGGGAGTTTGGAGGAGTGAGTCACTGGAGAGAAAAGGGAATAAATCAATAACACAAATTTTAGAAAACAAAAAAATTCCTCAAAAGGTGTGAAAAATTGGAAGGTGCTGATGCTGACAATACATCTGCCATCAAGAATCATTGCAAAAATTTACAGATAAAAATATGTCCCACGATAAATCCCATAAAATCTGTTTTCTTGATTGATGAACAATGTTCAACTCTAGTAAGATACATACATTCATTCCAAGGGCACACTATATTTCCAAATCTAATTCTTAATGATGTTAGAGAACACTAATTGCACTTAGAAATAGCGTCATATTTCTCCCATAGCACCTAACCTTACACCTTGGCTAACTCCTGCCTTTGCAGTCAGACCTCACAGTATGATTACAATGTGGATGTCTTCAGTCCCAAGCATGAGGCAGCAGCAGCACCAGGACCAAGCTTTGAATCTTCCCAGTGCTGTCCTTCTTCCCAGTGACAACTGGCTGAACAGGAACAGCGGCATAGCTCTGCTGACTTCTTGCCTCCAAGTATGTGGGAGACAGCAACGTCCTGCAGGGGCTGCACAACCTCTCATCTTTCTGTGCAGTGATTTCATGCTTGGCTGTCCTGCTCTTCACAGCCTCACCCTTAACACAGAAAGGAACTAACCAACTTTTTCACATTTATAATACTTTAAGACAAGCTATGTGAAATGTTCTAAACATTAAACTGAAGAGTTTATATACAGAAAGGATGCAACATTTTCAAGAATAGAATCTGTAAGAACGTCATTGTTCTATAATTATTTAAGGCTACACTGACAGGAAACAGATTCAATTCAAGATCTGCAATCTCTACATGGCATAGTGGCACACAGAAAAGTAATTAATTTGATAATTTTTTCCAAGTACTTATTGTACTTTTGAACAAAGGCAAACAACATAAAGCTATGTAAAAAATCACAGCCACCTCAGGAAAACACAAGTGCCTCTAATTTGTTACTCACACTTCGTTTTTTAGAAATTCTGTTCCGTGCTTAAGACTTAACTGAATGCACAAAACCACACTGTATGTGTAAGCCCTTATGCAGGATTTAAAAAAATCACAATATCTAAAGGCAAATTTCAAATACAAAAGTATAGGTTTGCATAAGCAATAAGAAAAATAAAATTACAAACAAATCAAACAGTAAGAATGGGTTTTAGGAAGAAAAAAACCAACATGACAGCTATTGGTACTATAAATAACTCACAAATATCCCAAGATGAATCCAATTATTGATGTGACTGTTTTTGCATGGCAAGTCCATATTCTACTGCCTCGAAATTAAACATTCATTTACATTTTTTATATACTCAGTTCCCAGCCTTTGTATAGTACATATTCAAGTAAACCAATCCTTCTTTGAAGCACAGACTAGTCCTGAATACTTTAGGAAAAGTCTCATGAGCTGGAGAGAGACTCCTCTTCCCAAATGTGCCCAACACAGACTACTATAAATTTCTGCTTTCTAATGTAAGATTTCAGTGCCTTTGAAGTCTAAACAGTTAGATGCAAAGCTGAAGCAAATCAACCTATAAACAGAAACCCTCTTCATGACACAGTTTAGTTTAGTTCTATAAGAGGTTATTTGCTGCACCTTCCAAACTGACTTCTTCACTAGTTCAATGGTGATGTTAAGCATGTTCTCCACTAGAATTAACTGGCTCAGTTCTTGCTGTTAAATATTGTACATTATTTTATATAGCAAAGCCTGTACAAAGAGACAACCATCAAGAGACAACTTTCAGCTTTAGGAAAGAGCAGAACAGATAAAACCACTTCGACATCCATTGAAAAACTGCTTTTCAACAGCTTCTAAGTCATTGTTTCTATTACATGGAAAGCTGAAAGGATTGTGAAAATCTGAGCATTTTTCTTACGCATATAAAATGAAAGTTGTTTTTTTTATTAAATTCTACACTCAACATTGTATTTCCCAAACATTTCAACAAAAAGGACTGAAAGAGACAACTTGTATTGTTTTACTGCAAGACTGTTCCTGTTTAAAGAAAAGTTTTTGCATTTCTATTTAGTAAATAAAGCTTCTGTAACTGAAGCAGCAGCCAACATCGAGAGGAAAAAAACAACAACATAAAAGGCCTGTAATCATGTTTAAATCTTTACATCAATAAAAACTGAAAGCCTGGGTCTGTAAATAAACTCCTCAAAAGGCACCAAATAAACCAAAACACGGAATTCCAATATCCTTTTAAAAAGGACTTAATGCAATTTTTAAGTAGTGTGAGGATTTAAGAATCATGGGGAATATCTTTATTATAGCATACTCACCATCACCAATCTCACTGTTATTGTCTGTATACCCCAAAGCCAGGATTGTTCACAGACAGTATAAAGAAATTCAAGAGAGGAACTTTTGTCCTAATGACAACACTCTAGGCTAACACTGATTCTCTCAACAAAATGCAACACTTTGCTTTTCTACCCACCAAGTGCTACAACCGTCAGTGAGGTCCCACATTAGTAAGACATCACCATCATTCATAAATAAAAGGAAACCTGCTTGCTTTCCATACGGAAACAATTAAAAAGGAATGCAGCTCATAATTACAGGCAAAAAGAATATTTGATTTGGGAAGCTTTTATCAAATATGTTTACTCAATAACCCACCATTTCAGTAATATGAATTAGTTTCAGCAGTCAATAAACTAGTGCAAGTCAAGCTAAAAGAAGCATTTGGGACAAACAGAATTCTCGGAAGCATTTCTATTTCCCTAATTCTGGTGGATGCCACCAGTGTTTATCTGATGGCAAACCCTCTTGTGATACTGCAGATTCTCCACTGCGTCACTGGAAAGCTGTGTTTCCCAGCCTGAACATAAGCAAAGCAAACTTCTATTTTGCATGTGAACACTGCTGGCAAATCACTGGAAATATAACTTACTGATGTGCTCTTCTTCAAGAAGAAAGGTAAAAACTCCTGGTCTGCTCTCTACTTCCAGCAAACAGCATATGGTAATTCCTAAAAGAGCTCAGAAGAGACTCAGACACCTGTTTCAAGCAAAGCCATCGTATTTTGCATTCATTCAGAGTAGTTCAACTGCTGCCACTTCCTTCACAGTCTTTCAGCCTAACTTTGAACTGCTGACATTTTAAAGAAATCTGTTTAAAGAAATTTGTTTAATGAAAATATATTTTAGTAAAGTCGTGCTCTGTGAGCTTCCTACATTGGAATACATGAATACAGGAAATGCTTTCAACAGAAAGTTACATAGTTTTACAGTACAACCTGTCTAAGGAGTTTTGGAAGGGACCAAACTAATGATCTGGTCTCTTTGGATTAGGCAGAAGTACAGGCAAGAGGGAAACCCCCAATTTATGCCATATATAGAGCTCGTTCCTGTCACAGATTGAAGAAACACTAGTTTGATGTCAAAGTTCACCTGATGCCCAAATGCTAATATTTTTCAAACCAACCGCATATCAAAATATGAAAACTTACTTGTACTAAGCTCCTGGAAAGAAACTCAGTGTAAAACAACAGTGGATTTCTATTTGCTATATTACTAAGTGTTCTTTCACTAGTGTGGGTTTTTTTTTTGTGGTTGTTCTTTTGCTTTACAGACCATTAACTTTTTCTCAAAGTGCAAACTATTGACCTTTAATCTGAATGCAGGCAGGTCAGAAACTACAGTATTAAAGCAATACAAAAAGTACACAAGGAGGACCTTACATTAATTTGGAGAACCTTACACAAAATGTTTCTGAATTGAAAACCACAAAACAAACCCAAACAAATACAGCATCAGGTGGAAGGGGAAGGGACCGACCGCTAAGGTATCTGTGTACAGCAAGGCTTCTCTGACACCAAGGAAGTTTATGCCACTAAGTGAAGATTGTATATTAAATCCCGCCATCTTGCAGGTTGTGCATTCTTTATGATGGAATGTTGACCTCAATTTTTATTTTTCACTCCCATAACGAATCTGTTGATTGTGACCAGGGATGATCGTCTTCTCGGGAGAAACCACGACTGCGCTTCCTGCCATCCATTACGATTCTAGTAAAGTATGCCATCTACACACTTGCTGTCCTTTAGATTCTTTCATTTCAGTCCAGTGATTGAGTTCATCTTCTCCTGAGCTGTTGAGACCTAAGGAAATCCACCCTATCATCTCTTTCCGTTTCATGCTGCGCTTATTATATACAGACAGTATGAGTGTCACATCTGACAGCTGAAACAGTGCCACCTGGAAAACGAAGGTTTCTTTGTACACTGGATTTGGCTGTCCCCGGCGGATGGAAGTTTTGCATTTGGACATCTCTTGCCCCATCGAGTTCAGCAGCGTTAACTTAACATATGTATCTACAAAATAAAACACATTTTGGAATGTCAAATATCTTAGAACAAAAGTTTTGGAGAATGACATTTTTACAGGAAACAAGGATATGGTGTATACCAGGACGACTGAACACAGCTTAGTTTAGACACATGGAAAGATGACAAGTAAGCAAAATATTACGAACACACAAACAAATTAACTAGCTTCAGTACTATGTCCATGGGTCAGTTTAAAGGTATACCTCATAATCCCCTTCCCATTGACCCCCCTTATTTAGTCTAAACAAATGTAAATGGCACCAACACTTAAGCAAGCTCCAACTAGGCACAACACTATAAAGCGTACCACCAAATTTTCAAAGAATATGAATAAATGAAGTGGAATAATGGCAACTAATGAAGAGAAAAAAAAAATAATGTCAATATGCAGCCATGATATCAAAACAGCCAGAATAAAATGCTTAAGAATAATCTCTGCATGGATGTGGTTCTGACTTTGGGCTTCTCGGTTTTATTTAGTTTTAAGGCCAAAATGTAGCAAAGTGCATTCAAAGACGGAAGTTTACACAACACAAAAACCCTGTTAATTCCTAGATTCTTGAAGGAATACATTTAATACAAGTTTAAAGAGAAACAAGCTTGTGCATAATTAAAGATGATTGTTTAAAATGTAGCTTGCACAGTGCTCTTAAGCAGCCCATTTAAGAAGCTGATGCAAGTAACACAGTAAGCACGGATTATGTGTTAGCATTTGGCTATCAGCTCTTATTTTTAAAGCTCTCTTTTCATCTGATCAGAAGCACTAAACCATGCTCCTGCAGAAGGATGCACATTTCGTGAAGTTAACTGATTATAGGAAATATAAAACTGCATTAAAAAAAATCTCATGTTTCATTCCTTATTCTTGTTTTACTCATGTTAATGGATAATATTAATTAAAGATTGCAGTTCATGTAAAAAGAAACACATTGAATATTTTCACTTTGCAGGTGCGATAAAATCCCAACATCCATAATCAGAGATCAATGAAACTTTTGCATTAGAGATTGCCACAAAAAATAAACATATACTTTCATAAACCAATATGGTAGGGAGCTGTGGAAATTTTACTGCTGGCACATTTTCTTTTGCATGAAAAAGACAACATCCAATTAGTTTCTACAGGAACTCACCTCGGATTATATAAACCTGTCCACCTATCAAGTGTTTTAGACAACAGAACAGTCCGTCTGACAACAGAGGGTGGAAAGCAGTAAAAGAAATAATGACCAGATGTCAATAGTTGGGTGAGAGAGGATCAAAGGTTAAAGTTTAAGAGGAAACACTATTCACTGGAGTGGAAGAACATGAAACCATAGCAGCATAGATCAGAAAAAGGACTGAACAAAAGGACTGTCAGGTAAAATTTAATGAAATGAAAATTTCGTGCAGTTTTTGTGTAATCTTTAACCAAAATTACACCACTTACATAATGGGTTATCTAATAGCCACTGGGTTCTAAAACACACTCGACAGAGCAAGAATCATGCAAATGACTATGTTGTAGCAGATTGGGTAAAAAATCACTGTATCCTTTTTATCAAACCTTATGCTTTTTCATGCAAACTCCAGCATATTTAGAAAAACTGCACGTAGTAATTAAGCTTCATATATTAAAAGCAATAAAATGAAAAATCATTAAACTCAAAACTAAGCTTGCTTTGCCCTTAGCTTTTATAGTTACTGATTGTAATACTTTAGTTCTTGAGAAGTGATGAACTCGGGCATGAGAATGACTCTGATCTTATCTCTAAAAATAGCTGAGGGACACTTATATCTGTAGCTCAACTATGGATCTCTGTTGAGAATGTAAAGACCTCACTTGTTAACATCCATGTATTTATGGATTTAGTGTGTGTGTGTGCATGCATAGACACACACATGCATTTAATATGCAAAAGCTCATACCCTGTTTCAACAAAAATCTAATTAATAAGCACCTTTCACTCAAACAAAATATTAACTGTCACAGAGAGAAACAAAGACACATTACAACATCCACTGTTATTGCCTGCAGGATCTGGCACGTTTGCCTGTACTCAGTTGCTAAATGAGTTACTATATAACATATAAATACACAGCAGAGGAGCTTGTACGACCAAGAAGTAGAAATTTAGTACTCAGTTTATATTTGCTGCAGAAGCACTTCACAAAAATTCATAGGTTCACACCCCTAGACTACAGAAAGGATCACATATGGGAAAGAAGAACTGCTTCGTGTATTGAGAAACTATGATAGAAATGGAATGAAAACTGAACTGTGCACATACTTTGCAGCTTCTCAGGATTTTGGGCCACTGATTCTCTGAACAACAAATCTGACCAGAACATTTCATCATCATCCCTTATGGGTCTTAGTTTTCATTTTGTGGAAATGATGGCACAGCTTGAGCTGGTAGATGTTCACAATGTGTTCAGCAGGGGGTTAGAAAAGGGCAGTGGTATGCACCTGAGTTCAGGAGCTTAAAAGAAGATGCCACCACTGCTGGGGTGAGGGGGACGGCACAACCAGGCCACAGGGAAAATCTGGATTCCCTAGCATCCTGCATGTGGTCTTACCAGACCCAGAAAGTGCACTAGTTTCCAGCTTTCTACAAACAACAGAATTCTGAGCCCACGTTTTCCTAATCAGAACTGGACTATTATGATTATGAATATCAAAACTTTCCTGTATCCTTCACAAGGGGATGACAAAAGATAACATGGAAAGTCTTCTCTCCAAAAAGGCTAGACAGAACATGGTAATCCAGGGCTAGGTGCCACATTCTACACTGATTTCTTGCAATCTGAAACAGATTTTTGACCCCAGTAACACGCACAGCTGTTAGCTACACAGCATGGGCCCACAGAGCACATTTTGGGAATTAGCATACTAGGGAATGAACGCCTCTGTATTCAAAACAACTACTGTATGCCTCCTAAACTGCATATTCGAAATATGAAATAAAAATTGGCTATCTCTGAAACTTCAGAAAGATAAGCAGCTGTTTTTACTTTAAGAGAACACATGGTCCCTCTCTCCAGGTCTTTTCTCACTTTCATTCCTTTTCCCAACCCAGTGTTCTTGGACCAACTTGGCTTTTCCTATCTATTGCTATACTTTGTCTCCATGAGGTTACTCTACAGCTACATGATAAAAGTATTAGAGATTTGTCTTTCACCTTCTTTCTCTGGCCATGACAACAATGCTTGGCTCCATCAGTGTAAAAAATACAGAGAAAGCAAAGCAGAATAAGGTGAGCCAATTAATAAATAGAATAAATATGGGTCATGAAAGCAAGAAAGAGGACAGAGCATCAGTAGCAGGTTGTCTGGCTTACTTCCTAAACTCTGAAGACAAAGTGAGACGTGCAAGCCACTTACAAAATGTTGCGGCCTGCTACATAATCCTGTAGTGCCAGATAATCTGCTAGTGCAACATTAATCTGGGATTTAAGAAACAGAAAGAGTGGCTAAAGCCTGAGTCTCCAGACAAAAAGGAACAGGCAGGTATGTCTGATTAACAATTGTGTAAATCAGACTCATCATCTTAAGAACAATAAAAGATTTTTTTTTCAGAAGCTTGTTACTCAACTTTCTCAAACTGTATCAAAGAACTAGAGACTGCCTGTGTGTGACATTCCATCTGTTTCCAGTTTAGAAGTATATAAAGTTCATAGATATTTCAGAAAAATGTATTTTTGAACAAATGCTTGAACACACAGTTCAAGTCCTTTCTGATGGTGAACATTCCTTCTGTACAGTAAATATGCCAAAGGTCTCCAGTGATTTCTCCGTTGTCTTCACTGACATTCCCAAGTTACATATATTACCACATATATACAGGCACATAAGCAATTAAAGACTGCAGTTTCAACCCCTCTAGGAACAGAAATAACTGTTCATAGTGTTTATATTAATATTAACTGGCATGTACTTTCTCTTTAAACACTGACTTTTTTTTCTTGGCCTGTGATGTGAGGCATTAGCAATTTAGCAATTAATCATTATGATAAAGGTAATTTATTAGTCAGTCATCATGAAAAATTAAAACAGGCTTGTCAACTTACAATTAATATTTTGAATTTTAGATTTTTGCTATTTCCCAACTGACTAGAAATATAAAACATGAAACAGATTAGTTGATGATTGCTCTATTTAATTTTGATTGGGTAAGACTAAATGATAGGATTGAAGTCCTTGCTACCAAGAGCCCCACCAGTACAGAAGCATTAGAATGAAAAAAGATTTTCACTCACTGGGTGGTCTGTTCGCTGCCAAGTTTTTGAAGTGGCTGCCTTTTATCACTTCTGCTGATAATCTTCCAGTTGTAGCATTATAAAGGAGGCCAACGAGGATTTCTGGAGCTGAGCCATGTACCAGAGACTGACAAGAGGAGGTACTTTCACTGCAGGACACTTCTGACATGCTCATTTGAGAGTCACAACCCTATGGAACAGATAAAAAGTTCTGTGTATTTTATGGAACAACGTTACTGGAAAGTCAATTTTTAGAGTAATGCATAGAAAATTATGAGAGCAACTTACTGACAATAACAGAAGTTCCATTCAATCACCCCATAAGAAATGTACATTCTTAATATATACTTAATTTGCACATGTTAGAGGTAACAAAGATCAAAGCCATCTGAAACTAAAACAATTCTTCAGTGTTTCCACTGTTTCACAATTCAGGAAAAATAAGAGCAGAAGATGAAGAACAGACTTTATGGTCCCTGTTTACTTCAAGGTAAGACCTGTAACGTAATTTCTCAGCATCCTGGAGAACATTAAACGTCGTATCTTTTACTTTCCAAAAATGGAAGACACCAATGGAACTCTGAAGATAACAAAATGCAGAAAATTCATATTTATCCTTTGTAAAGGTTATTCTTTAGACTGAGAATTTATGAGTAGCAAAATAACAGACCACATGCAAATAGAAAAATGCGCTGTCTAGAATAAATTAGATTACAAGGAATCTAATTGATACAAGGAGACAGAACTGCAATAGACCATTTATCTTGGGTGGAAAAAGAAGAATGCCATCCAAAACACAGCAAGTGACGCTTTAATTTCCACCCAGCAAGCTTCCAAAAATTTCAGATGTCTCATGCAGTCTCATCAAACTGCATCTTTAAAGGGAGTTTCTAATATTAATTTTTAGCCCCTCATTACTGACCTTAGAAAAAGAAAAAATATATGCTTCATGCTGCCATACTAATGGTTGTTACTACTTTCATTTGCACAGGCACATAGAGTTGTATCTCTGGAAACCAGACACTGGATGAAATCTACTCAATGGCATGGCAATTTGCTTGGTATCTGAGAAGTGACTTTTGAATTATCAGCACCTCCCTTTATGATTCTCTCAGAAAAAATGTAAATTGGATCCACAGATTTTTCAAATATGGCTTGACACATTTGGGAACCTGGCATCACTCTTTCAAGGAGTCATGATGATTTTGTGAGGCTGATTCTTCCAGATTCCAAATGTCTCTATCATTTCCAGCAACAGCTGACATGGGCATAAGATCAGACCTAAAACCTAAATAACACAAATCCTCAAGATAAAATGAACTTTACAAGCAAGTAACTTCACCTGATATAGATGAAGCCCAAATGTATATACATATTAATGCATAGAAAGCCCAAATGCATTCAGAATCTCAAATTATAGAAGATATGACACCTTCAAGAAGAAATTATGAACCTACAATATTATCCTTCTCATTTACATTTTAACTAGTTCTTTTCAACAGAACATTTCCAAGACATGTGGCAGAAGTTTCAAGTAGCAATCCAGTTCCTCATTAATTAACATTCACTGTTGTTAGCAAATGTATTCTTACTACTAAAGAAGGACCTCAACAAAATTCTCTGACTTCCATCTCCCAAACGGCAAATTCAAAATTTTAAATCTTTCATTATTTCTCCCAAAGTCCTTTATTCAATGCCAAGAATAAATTTCCAAATGCTTGCAAATTGCTAAAGATTAATTACAAGTATACATTCATTCTCTGATTCTTGTCACTCATTCAACAGGAAATTTTTGATTCCTAGCTTCAACAGTAGAATACAAAATGGAAAGTTTAAAAGAAAGATGACTTAATTCAGCAGTCACAGTATACACTGCACACTTGAAAGCCTCAGCCTGTCACAACTGCAGCTATTACTTAAATTTTCTGGTATTTTAAAAGTGTAACACATTATCTCTATGGGTCTTATTCATCTTCTTGTTTTCTTGAGCCAGGAATTTAAGTACAGTGAACCTGACACTGTTCACTTCAAGTTTAATTGAGATCATGCTGAACTCCATGAAAGAGAGAAAACACAAAGAAAGCAGCTGGGTCACTCTCCTCCCAAATCTGTGAAATACTGAGAGAAGGTGATGATAGCACCTTTTCCTAACTGTGACTTATTGTAGAGTTTCCTAATGTTCTAAGAAGGACTCAGTCTAAATCAGTTTATGACAGAGTTAAACTGACTACAACAGCTATCAGACTAAGGTTTACCATGAAAGGCAAGATGAGTACCTTCTGTGTGGTATACTTGAGAAGGAAGAAAACAACTGAAAAATGAAATGTGTGATATTACAAAGGTACATAAGGATGAGCTAGAAACACCACTCCTTTAGGGCAGAATCCTGAGTGGATGGGAGACTGCCTTTGTCAAGGCCAGGCAAAAGGATCTCATCAGCTGAACGGTGATGCTTTAGTTAGGTAACTGGACAGAAATGCAGCCGAGTGTACCTTATAATTGTCACATACAAAGAGCTTCTAGATGTAAAAAACTGCTTGATGAAAATCTGGAGAGAGCATCTAACTTAAATTTTTTGCTACAATATTTGCAGGTTTGAGACTAATGAAAGAATGTTGTTTAATCCTTACTGTAAACTAAACTTATTAATCTTCTTCCTACAAAATGCTGAGGGGACATAAGTTTAAAGACATTAAAATAAAGTAACCAAATTCACAGAAGAAACACTCAAACAGTATTTTGTTTTCCATTTCACAATAAAAGAAATACTTCAACTCATTCATTTTGTTTCATGGTAAGCAAAACATATTAAAAAAATGCTTTTCAGTTAAAAACTGGAAAATCCTAATATAAGAGAAAGCGAAGGTGAAATGGTAAGAAGGAAAATGAAGCAGTGAGATGTGAAGAAGACTAGAGACTAAAAGACAAAATTATGTTACTGGGTAAAAACAGGGTTAAACAACATAAACCAAAATACGCATTCTGTGGCTATAATAAGGGAGAAATCAGAGGATTTGGGGTCAAAGATGTAAAAGATCTGAGAAAAAAGGGGAAGGTGAGTTTGCATTTCATCAGTTTTCTTTGGAAGAAAAACAGAAAAATCCTGTGAGGAAGGAAGAAGGAACCAGGATCAGGGATAGTAAGAGACAGCTGAGATCAACAGCTGAAGAAAGACTCTCCATTGCAGTACAAAGTTAAAAGCAGGGATACTGAGTATTACTAGACATCTTCTCAAAAGTATTTTCTCCAGCACAGAGTGTATTGTTCACATTGTGGAAGTCCATTCATTGTTTTAAGTAAGGTATTCCGTGATAATCATGTCTGTTGGTAAGTAAACTGACTTCTTGTAAAGTCCGTAAGCTGAGCTGCAGTTGGAAATAACAGCTAATAACGGTTTCTGTTTAGAGGGTTTTTTCTGTTTTTCACAAGTCAGAATTCTAGAAGAGTGCTAACAAACTCATCAGTAAAAAAGCAAGTCAAGAAGTTACATTTTTACCTACTCAAAATACAAGTTTCATGATCAAGTGCCAAATTGTAAAATATTAACACTTGAATTCCTAATCGGTACAACATGAATATAAACTTAGCTACAATGAAGCTTTCATCTCATGACAACATTACAGTGCTCCCAGATGCTTTTCATTTCCCCACAGATCTGCATTCAATCTGTCTGTAAATCTATCCGTAGGCCGCTTTGATACTGTTGCTTCACTGTGGGAAACTTGAGATTCAGACCAAAAGTTACTATTTGTTTGAAATCTGTCTACGTAAGTTTGTTTTCCTAAGTCTTCCCTCTCTTCCTCTATAAACACTGTGTGTCATTTAACAAGTAGGGAAAAAAAGGAGTAAGGTTTCATTACAGCAAAGGCTTTTCAAGGTCAGTGAAGCACCAGAATATCCTTGCAAGAACTGTTGTAAACGTTTCATGCAGATTTTTAAGAACTTGGTTAATGATCAGACACAGAGCAAGAAGCTGCCCCTTGAGGTTGTCTCTAGATTATTAATACTAAATCTCAAACTTATTTGAGCCAATTTAGCCATAACAAAAATACATTATTAACAGAAACCACAAGCAAAAAATAAAAAAGGTGAAATCTATTCCAACTAGTTGGTTCAAAGCTCTGTCTTAATAGTAAGTAAAAACCTTTCAGCTTTTCAATTTTCTATTCTGTGTGCAAAGGACATAAACCTTTCCTGCATACATCACAGCATAGTACTTTATTTCAAAGTTAGTCTGATTTTATTTGACTAACATTTAAAAGAATCACTGCTTTCCACTGGATTGTAAGAGTATGCCTTATATTATACAAAAAGTCAATCACCAATTCTCCAAACTATTGTCCTTGATGCCTTCTTCATATATATTATCTAGGGAAGAAACATCACTTTTTAATAAATAATAAAAACATTCCCATTAAGCAGTCTTTGTATCTCACACGTTCCTACTGTACGGAAGTTTGCCATCAAAAAAAGAACGCTCTTTTTTCCTCTTGTGCCAGTGGATGTGAACTCATATAACGTTTGACATCAGACTTTGGCCCCTAAGAAGCATTTTCAGTGGTGTTTTTCTCTGCCCTCTTACAACATATCATCTATTTGCATCAATGGTAATATATGTAAAATGTATTTATTTGTCTTCTTTCACCATAATTCCATGGGAACGTGGTATTTGTTACATATTCATCTCCTACTGTTATTTTTCTAAGTTTTGCTTATAAATTCTGTTCTTAAGCCAAATGGAGTTAATGACAGGGAATAACGTGGCCATGCTCTGAGGGCAGTTAAAAGTTCATTCTCCTCAATGCACAGGTTAAAACCACGTCTCTAAAGGCTTACGAAACAAGAACACCTCATTCTCTTGGCTTTTCAAAATACACACAGCAAAGATGAAACCTTGCTGACAATTCTTCAGCAACAAAACTCTGATTCACAGCATGTTACTTGTCAAAATGCCTCTCTCCAATTTTAAATGTTAATGTTATACCACTAATCTCTTAAAGAATTTTTTTGCACATTACTTTTTCTACTTCTAGGTCAATACAACTGAGAGGTTAGGGAAGGAAATTTGAATCCCAGTAAGCAAAACAGTGAACTCAATCCAGGCCTCCAGTCCAGATAAAAGTCTAAAATCTCTCCTAATCACCACTCCAGTGCTGAACCCTGAAGCTACTGTTCCCCTCTGAGGCAAAGGCTTGCTGAGGTGATGAGAGCACCCAACCCTACACAGGCTCCAGACCAGCTCTCAGGGAGGAGAAAACCAAACCTAGAGGCTCCACATCCTTCATTAGTGGCTGCAGCACCAGATGCTTTATAGAAACATGTTTCAAAGCTAAAATAATTCTGAAAAAATATTGACCTCATTCCTGGGAAAGAGAACTTAAGCCACTTGAAGAACTCAGCCCTGAAAACAGAGGGATGTAAAATAATCTGGAATGTCAAAGTTTAAAGCCTGCTGTCCTGCACTGTAAAATTAAAAGAACATATACTGGTATTTTGCTTTCAACTAACAACCTGAACTTCCAAATACTGGAACATAAAAGTTTTAAGCATCTCAAAGATTCAAGTTTAGGAAAGCATCATTATCTATGACAGGCAATTATTTGGGATTTTTTTTCTTAATAGCTTCCTTGAAGCACGTTCCAGTTAAGTATAATGTGCATTTTTATTTATGCATTTAACACTTTACAGTATTACTAAATCAACATAAATCACAAACACAAAAGTAAATATTGCAGTAACATTTCCATTATGTGACATGATTTTAGGAACAAAAAAATACTTATTTTGGGTAGAATGGCATGCTTTAAAAATGACTAGGATTTCCTAGTAAAAATTCCAATTTAAGAGTCTTTAGCAAATATATGCATTCAACATTGATGGTATTTATATCAAATATGGATGGTTTTGATTATTAAACTACTATTAATGTCTCTGAAAATCAGACTATCTGAAGAGATATATTCATGTTTCTCATCAAAAGCTTCTGCTCTACCCCATTTTTTTACTCTCAAGAGAAAAAAAACTTATGGATGCAGAATTCTACAAACTACATTGTTTTCTCATAGATGGAACACTGAAAAATTGAGATTAAATGATTAATAATTTTCATTTCCTAGATTCAAGGGACTAAATTCTTAAAAATTCTATGCAGAGCTTTAATTTACCATAGATACAATAATGCACAGAGGTATAAAACTTCTTTAGATACATGATAGTACAGAAATTTCCATTTTAAAATAATTTAAAAGAAAAAATTTGCGAGTTTTCTAATAAGAATAATATTAAAATAAAGTTTGGTTTCAAGCTTTAAGACACAATAATTTAGTCAAAAAATGAAAATAATTTATATATCAACATCTGACTTTTCTGGAATATTTTTAACAAGTACACAGAGAGATTTCTGTGTTCCTTTTCCAATTTCATGAGAATTTACTATCAGTACTTTATGTCAAAAAGTTTTTTAAATTATCAGCTCTGTAGAATAAAATGCTAATCCTCTACTGAAAGGGAAACACTTTAATTTTTCTATAAGTTCCATTAGCCTGCACTTAAATTACACCTTTGGCTTCCTTGCCAGATGACAAAAGGTCACCAAGTTGTTCTACAGACACAATGGGCTTGAAATTTGCAGAGCAAACCTGAGCAGCCGTGGAGGCAATTGGAAATGAATGTACAATAGAATTTACAGCATTTGCAAAGCGCTGATTTTACGTTGCAGAAGTCTACCAGCTTTTTATACAGCCATGGGTCATGAAGAAAAGAGGCAAGAGGCCTTTTATTACCAAATTCTGTTTTCTGAGATAAGACATGTAACATAAACATTCAAGCACTAAAAGCCATGAGATGTTTGTGTTAGCAATTCAGCTTAGAACATCTGACACAAAATGCAGACATTTTTATGTGCACTCCTGATGAAGCGGTGCTAACAGCTCCTACCTGGGCTCACTCACACCTCCCCTTCTCTTTACTCATCAAACATGTAAGAGCATGGATATGTTATTGTGGGACAGCTTCCTAGAACAACAGATTTATTTAAATTACAATGCTCTGTCCAAATGTAGTCAATCTATACTCATTGAGGAGATCCATGGCAAATAATTTCATTTTTCTCTATTTTCTTCTTGATTACACCCTTCATATTGGGAAAAGAGGACAACTCAGTGATCAAACAGCAAGCAGAATTTATGAGTAGTCAATCTATGGATTAGTATTTGATTGCATAAACATACGTGCAATTGTTTTTCACAATGAACAAATCCATAACATAAAAAGTAAGTGTATCTGTCAGTTATTGTCAGTATTTGGGATTAACAGTTCACCTAGCTCTGATTTAAACTCTTGTGGTACCCCTTTTGATTTGGTCAGGTCACGTTCCATCCCATGATCAGAGGAGCACCAGGTGTTTGCAGTTGGAAGGGATATGCTTCAGTTCTTAGAGATATCATACACACCAAAAAAGAAGGGCAAGAGATAAGCTGGATTCTCCTGGGGCCAGCTGACAGCTGATTAAGCCCAACAGAAAGACAGGAGCTATGAAAGATTCAGCTCAAGGTCAAACAATACAAAGGCCAAACCTGACAAGAGGCTGAAACCCTAAGACTAAAAGGATCCCTTGCTGAAGGCACCATGTGAATAGCAATGCCTATCTGACACCAAATACAGGCTGCTCGCATACACGAAAAAGCGATCACCTCAGGATCCTCTAGCCTGAAATGAAGAATGCTAATGAAGAAGAATTACATTACACTGCAAAGCCCAAGAGAAAAATAAAACGAATCACTAAGTAACCTAAAACTACACTTAAAAGCTTCACAAATATGTACATTATGAATGTGCAGGCTAGGTGACTTCATCTGTTGGTGTAACACCTTTGATTAGGACTTCCCTCAATGGAAATAAATTGAAGGAATACGGCGCATGTGCTTTTGCTGAAGGGTACTTGAACCTGCAAACAGAAGTGACTCTGTGTTTTGACTTTTTCTAGTTTCCTTGAAAGACAGTAACAGAAGTGAGAAGGTATTTCTGCGTACGCATTCATGCAAATAAGAGAGAATTAAAATTATAAGAAAGCAAAATATTTGGAAAACTCATCTCTAAGGAAAACAAATGTCACTTGGATTGGTAAGTTAAAGAATGTACCTCCACTGAAAGAGTTGCTTGAGCAAGATTTAAGCAGCAGTTCCATAGTCTTCAAAAGTGGAAATTTCATGCGAGTGTCCACCTTGATAATCTTTACTTGTAACTTCTAAAAAGCCACTTCAAGGAAAATTAGAGTATGTTTTTACAGTATGATTATTTCTCTTACTGCTGTCTGAAATTGCAGTCCAGGTTGGGACACCATGCTTTTTGCTACAGGGCATTAGAATCTGGGAATCTCAGTTCCTTGACATTTTTAGCTTTATGTATTGATCAGTTTTGTCCATTTTAATTTTTTGAAGATGACTAAATCTAGACAGAATTCTAGACAATATGTTTGTCACTGACAGACCTGCTTTTTTGAGTAAATAAGAGTGTTGTTCAGGAGGATTCCTTTGATTTAATCTAGAACAGTCATGCACAGCCTGTCAATGGACTGGGGACATTTTAGAGGCTGAAAAGCATCATCATACTCTCAAAATAGTAATACCATGTCTGAACATAGTTTCTATTCTTTGCTGATGCAAATATCAAAGATTGTGAGGAGCAAACTGAGTAAATTACTTTTTTTTGCGCAAATCATTGATTAAATGCAAGGATATCAGTTTTTAAATTGTTATTTTACTGTTTGTGACCAATTGATGATTTTGACAACCAAATTAAATTTTTTGCATTGCTGACTTGAAAAAATTCTCAGTACCCTACATTCAAGGTTATGGTAATAGATCTGGTTGCCAATGTAGGAACCTGATCCCATATGGGTGTCAACAAGAAGTTGAAAGATAAATGTTAAATTCAAGTTCTGGTTTTTCTAATGTGTTGAAGAAAGCCCCTGGTATTCCATCAACCTACCACCACTACCATGTTCACCATTAAACCACGTTCTCGTGTGCCATATCCACACATTTTTTGAAGGCTTCCACTGATAGTTACTCCACCACTTCCCTAGGCAGTCTCCTCAAATGCTTTACAAACCTTTCTGTGAATTTTTTTTTTCCTAATATCTAATCTAAACCTCCCCTGCTGCAACTTAAGGCCATTTCCTCTTGTCCTACCACTTGTTACCTGTCAAAAGAGACTGACTCCCACCTCACTACAACTTCCTTTCATGGAGCTGTAGAGAGCAATAAGGTCTTCCTTGAGCCTACTCTTCTCCAGACTAAACTACCCCATCTCATAGGGCTTGTGTTCCAGACCCTTCACAAGGATTTCCCTGTTTTAATTAAAAACACATGGAGAATAAGACTAAGACGTATTCCTTCATGGTTTTCAGGCACTTGCCAATTTTTTTAACCCTAGCCATGACCCTGAGAAGACAACAGCTGCTGCTTGCCAATACTGCCATGAAATGTTGCATAAGCAGCCAAACACAGGGAGGATGCTTCGTTTGCCAAGTCCTGTCAACTTCTCCTGATCGCTAAAACGATCAAGGAATCAAGGAATAACTTTCTTCAAACAAATTGCAAGTCATCTTTGTTATTGTGTCAAAGGATCAGTTCTAATCTTCCCTGTTTTACACCACTAACTCAAATGAATTGAACAAGTTATTACTGAGATAAGAATGTGCTCAGAGTTTAAAGATAATTGCCCCTTACTTTGTAGAACATAATTTTTACAAGCTAACTGAAAGCATTTATGTACCATCATATAGTAACTGTTCCTTTTAGGTAGAATTCTAGTTAAAATACTTAAAAACAAAATATCTTGTCTTTTTTTTTTCACCACTAGAAAAATCTTAGTAGGTTTTTTTTTAATAGCAGCTTAAAGTATCGTACTGGTATTTAATAAAGCTCTGTTTATACATATGAATTTTAGTAGTTAGCTTTTGAAATACAATCCTGCATAGACCATGCCATAAGAACACAGCACTAAAGTCACCAGTAGTGACTCTTATGCTTGAAGAGCTTGCACAAAACCTAACAGCTTGACTCTACAATGGACAAGAATTCCCAAGAAATGCCACTCTGAAAGCTTTCATTCCTGAAAAGTTTATGGACTGATGAACATCCATTAAAAAGAACACCAAACATAAGCCACACATAAAGGGAAATATGAAACACTGTGCCTTAAGCACAATGCATAAACCAACATACACTAGATGATTAACCATTGTCCTCATAGTGGAGAGAGTGCATGTGTGTGTGCAAGAGTGAGCACCTTTATACACTCCAAGCATAAATGCCTTCTCTAGAAAAAATACAATTAAAATAATTTTCCAGACACTGTGGGTGTTTAATCTTTTAAGCATATATGATTGCCTACACCATCCATGCTTCATTATAGAGATCACACCTGGGAGTTCAATGTTAGAAATTAAGAACACTATAGAGAGAGAAAGAGAGAGAGAAAAAGAGAGAGAAAGAGAGAGAGAAAGAGAGAGAGAAAGAGAGAGAGAAAGAGAGAGAGAAAGAGAGAAAGAGAGAGAGAGAAAGAGAGAGAAAGAGAGAAAGAGAGAGAGAGAGAAAGAGAGAAAGAGAGAAAGAGAGAAAGAGAGAAAGAGAGAAAGAGAGAAAGAGAGAAAGAGAGAAAGAGAGAAAGAGAGAAAGAGAGAAAGAGAGAAAGAGAGAAAGAGAGAAAGAGAGAAAGAGAGAAAGAGAGAAAGAGAGAAAGAGAGAAAGAGAGAAAGAGAGAAAGAGAGAAAGAGAGAAAGAGAGAAAGAGAGAAAGAGAGAAAGAGAGAAAGAGAGAAAGAGAGAAAGAGAGAAAGAGAGAAAGAGAGAAAGAGAGAAAGAGAGAAAGAGAGAAAGAGAGAAAGAGAGAAAGAGAGAAAGAGAGAAAGAGAGAAAGAGAGAAAGAGAGAAAGAGAGAAAGAGAGAAAGAGAGAAAGAGAGAAAGAGAGAAAGAGAGAAAGAGAGAAAGAGAGAAAGAGAGAAAGAGAGAAAGAGAGAAAGAGAGAAAGAGAGAAAGAGAGAAAGAGAGAAAGAGAGAAAGAGAGAAAGAGAGAAAGAGAGAAAGAAAGAAAGAAAGAAAGAAAGAAAGAAAGAAAGAAAGAAAGAAAGAAAGAAAGAAAGAAAGAAAGAAAGAAAGAAAGAAAGAAAGAAAGCTCTTGTAAATTGATGATACATAATGAATAATTACTAGACTTGCTTAGCAGGAAGTTGTATGTGTTGTTTGCCCAAATGCTATTTCCCAAATCAATCACAAAATAAAAAACACGATTGATTGCTGTTATTGTACATCAAAAAGCTACCTGTGGGATGGATTACGCTTGTTCCTTTTGATCATTTTTAAACAGATTTCAATCAATAAACTGCTTATATGTTTTTATAATCACATCATACTGGAGGCTGTTGTTCACTGTCAGAAAAATTTATTTGGGTGAGAAGAATGAAGAGCAACTAACAACAGGTCCACAAGAATTTCATGAAGAAAAAAAATGTAATTTCTAAACTCCAAGATGGGCAAACAAAAATTTGAGTCTGCCATTGTACTAAAAGGAAAATTTATCTGAAAGCATCAACAAAGGTCTTCCTACACAAACTCTGAGAAAACCACAATGTACACCCCCTGCTGTTAAACTTTTGATGCAATGGACAATTTCTGTCAAATCTGAAAGGGATGGAGTCTCAGGTAACAGTGACAACTGCACTCTGCCTAGTTCATAGTGGTTCCATTGCTTCCTCCTCACTCAAACATTTGCTGAACTTGGAAGAGAACGTGTGATAAATAAGGAGGTGGAGGAGGAATTCCCTGTTACGTGGGAGAACTGCAGCAACACAGGACTCTTAAAGACAAATGGCAACAGGACTGCTGCTAATGCAAGACATTATACACAATGTAGGAAGGTGAGGAACAGGGTGAAATTTTGGATGCAAAGATATTTTGTGGTTTTATTTGTAAATTTGGAGCCATGTGTAGCTTTGAAACCTATCTAAGGAACACAATAGTATCATGTTCTCAACACAACATGCACTTGTTCACATTCTAGCAACAGCCAGAGACTCACAGGCCCCATTCATGTGCACATATCACTATGTCTGAAGGCACTGAACTTGCTGATCTACCTTTAACCACATTCCCGAGTGTACAGCTTTAAGACATCACTTAAAAAATACTGAATTTCACAAGATACAAACTGTTCTTACACAATCAAAAGACATTAATATAATATTAGACACAGACAGAAGCGAAGAAAATACATTTCTGCAGAAGAGATTAGCATAGATGTTTCAATGGATTAGGGAGTTTCAGTGACAGAAGGTATATTTAATATATAAAATCCATATAATGAGAAGCAGTGGAAAAAATAGGACAGCTGTCATGTGTCCAAGAGGTATTTTCATAAAAAAGCTGTCAAATATAAACACTTCTCAGCAACCAAACACTCTGCAACTGAGCAAGGCAAATTTGACATACAATATACCTCATCATGGATTTTAAAATTACTAATGACCCTGAAAAACTGGGTATCTCCAAACTGAAACAACACTTTCCTTCTCCTGTTAAGTAACTCCTGCCTGACCTTTATGATTAGTTGGACATAAATATTGTTGGTTTACTCTAGCAAAAGGAGGGTTAAAAGGAACACAATCAGTGTATATCAATATACTCAGAGGCAAATGCCTTACTAAATTCTTACTAATTAAGCCCATGAAGAAATTGTTTTCAGAAGCAAATTCACAGTTTTGTGATCAAGATGATCTGTCTGTTTCCAATAACAAGGGTTTGAAGTCAAGTGACCCAAGGATGTCCCCCACTTCCAATCATACATCCTAAAAATACAATGAAATCTAACAGTCTTGCAAAAAAACTCTAAGTTAAATAAATCCGCTCACTGAAAAGATACCAGATATAAATAAGAGAAAAATACCTATAAACTCAGATGTGAATGCATTTCCAAAGGTTTAAAAACTAATTTACATACATCCAAAAAATCACAGATCCTCATTCAAGCAATCAAGACTCTGAAAGATCCTTTCCAGCAACAGGTGGGGCTACTTAAATTCTGTCAAAGCAACAATATATATGTTCCTTCTCCCAGAAACTGAGGAGAGAAAAACACTGACATGGCATGCCTTACCCTCACAGAGAACAAATAACAACTGTATCATCTTTGCTGCCTCCTGGAATGTGTTTTTACTCTCCCTGTCACAAAAACTCAAGAAAATAATACTGAAGAGTAATCAGTGCATATATGGGATATACCCATCAACCAGATTGCCTGGCTCCTTCATTGGCCTCTTTCACTGACTTCAGTAAATTTTATACAAGAACCTATTGAAAACACAAATAAATTCAGTAAATACATTCAGAATATTCAATGTTTTGTCTCATAGGGTGCTTTTTTCTCAGCTGTGAAACTAGCAAACTCTGCATTAGGAAAGTCTGAACTAGGTAGATGAACCACTTCATTCTTAGATTAGACTGATTTGTACTTCTTACAGAACCATTAAAAATCTGTTCTACTGTCAGTTGATCCTCTATCATACCCACGTTTTAGTCTCAGCTTTTAGTAATTAACACATTTTTAGTCATTAAATACAACAGGGTTTTACGCTGAGTGTCTTTTGCAATATTAATGTTCAACAGAAATGCCATTTCAATTGAACCAAAGTTTTTTTCAAAATGCAAAACAAATTAATTGCATTATTTTTCCTGGAAAAAGATTCTTTCCTTTCTTCCCATTTTCCTCCTCTTTTTCTTTTATTTATTTTTTAATAGCCCCCATCCAAAATACATATAATGTCCAAATATTAATGCCCTTGATAAATCATAGTTTTCAAAAAAAATCCAAAATTTAGCATGTATGCAGCTCTTAAGCAACAAGCATTCAAGCACTCCTAGTCTAAGAAGCCCAGACCACAACATGACAAATATTCTTTTTCTGGACAAAAGCATACTTAAATACTTACAAAAATTAAACAGATGAGGCTGATTACTGCCAACTTAATGATCTCTGTGTTTCTCAACAGTGACACCTAAAGTTTACCCTTAATTACTCTTGCTCTGATTTATTAAAAATATGCAATTATTTTGGGGACAACAAATTTTCTTCATCAGATAAGTAGGAGTTTTTCCCCCAAAAAAATTCCTTTTCAGTACTTTTCACATTGTTTTTTACTTCAGACTGAACCAGAAATCAATTATTTATAAGGTTCTAATCTGACATTATTAAAAATGCCTGTATAATCTCAAACTTCTTCTCTCCTATCATTCTTTTTTGAAAGAAAAATACCTGTTGCAACCAAGATTTAATTGCAACAGATGAAGGGCACTTGCTAGGATAGTTTCTTTTTCTTGTCTTTTTAAATTGAAGGGGTTCAGGTAGCAAAGTACATATGGATACACATATATATGCATGTGTACATGTATTCACCACTGTATCACTATAGACTGGAAATTTATAAGTAATTAAAGGGGGAAATATATGCAGGTTTTGCAGGTGGAAAATGAGCATACTGACAGAAGCTCCAAGGAAATTATCATTGTGCTAATACAGTGCTATGACTGTTCAAAAAAACCGAGTGGATGTGATGACTCTATAAATATACACACTATTGTTACAGAATTCAGGACACTGTATATCACTGCATTCTTATTCTGCCTCATTTAATACTCACAGACAGACTGTAAGAAGGTTCCAGTATCACTGGCACTGACATCTTCCCTTGAAGATTCAATTTTGTTAAGTAAAAAATCTTTTCTCCCACAATCCTCTCTTTTTTCATGCGCCGTACGCTGTACAGTCTAAAGCGAACTGCATAATTCCCAATCATCTCTGATTCAACGTGATTAAATTTGAATGTCTCTGTGAAGACAGGGCATGGTCCCCGCTGGATGCTGGTTTTTGCTCTCTGCTTCTTTATAGGGAGAAGAACTAGGTGTACTTGCCACGAGCTTCCACCTGTCCTGCTGTATGTGGGAATGTCTGTGACAGCTGTCACTGTCACCAAAAGCTTCTGTTCCTGTGAGTCATAGTCAAAAGTCACATCCAGTGTGCCATACTTAGCTACTGGCTCAGGATCAAAAGGTTTAGGAAGCTGTGAAGATGATCCTCGAGCTGACATATCCTGAAGAAGAAGAAGGAAAAAAGCCATTTATTTATTTATTTATTTATTTATTTATTTATTTATTTATTTATTTATTTATTGTATTCTATTATTAAATCTAGCATGGAAATACATGACTCTCTTTAAACAATATGAAGGTACTATGACCTTTTTGTTCATTTCATAAACAAGGTTATTAAACACCAAAATCCCAAGAAGAAACCAAAAGACTTTATCTGGCCAATATGATCAAAAGCCAGGAGCCAGTCAGAGTGAGCTCAGGCTGAATCAGGCTGTGTTGATGATCTCTTCTTCTGTGGCCCACATGTTAAAATGTATATACACTTGTTAAAAGATAGAACTACCTTACTTCAGTGTTCACATTTTTAAGTTAGCATATTACAGTGTCTGAAGAGCTGCTAAGGACGGAGAGCACTGTAAGATACCAGCAAAGAATACAGGAATTACACACCTACTTGCACGTGCAGCTCCTGTTGCAGTATACAAGAGTTATATTAATATGACAGAAATTATCACAGAATCACAGAATGGTTTGGGCTGGAAGGGACCTTAAAGACCATTTAGTTCCAACCCTGCTGCGATGAGCAAGGATGCCACTTAATATCATGGCTTTATTCATGTAATGTCACTGGAACTGCATCTGTTTTGAAAATGCCTCCTGAACTTCCTGTAAACTTCATCAATCCTAAAACTGTATTTTACACTTAAAATTCAGATTGTTTATTGTCACTTCAAATTTTGAACAAAGTATTTTAACAACATTTAATAGTGATACTGAAACACAAAATATTTACTAGCACAAGTCAATCTACTGCTCATACAATAACTACACAAAGTATGCAAACCAAATGTATTTCAAGTGTATCTTCATATTATCAAGGATAGGTGAATGAACAGATGTTGTGTGAATGAGCAGACACCACAACAAAGCCTTTTGGATTAAAAAACATTCTTATTTTAACCTGGTTGCTACACAGCTTTGGGAATTCATTCCTCTAAAAGCTTCACTCTTCAAGTTCTGCAGCATTCTCAGTTCTTAATGAGTATGCTTACATTAGTGACTGGAGTGACACAAACCAGGAAAACCTAGGAATAGATTTCACCTGGTCTATCCAGGTTTGAGGACCATATGTACACATTATGTCTTCAGAAGCAATGAAGTTAGCATAAATCATAGCTAACCATCAGGGACACAAGACAGCTCGCTACTGGAAGACTTTGGAGCTGGACCTTCCAGATCTTGCATCAACACCCCAGGAATACAACATCAACCTACCAAAAGGTATACTAAGCCAGAAACAGCTGTTGGCACATCAGGACTGAGCTCTTATACGCACTTCAAAACTTCAGGTAGAAACAAAAGACAAATTTGTGCCAAAAGGAGCCTCTTCTGGCACATGACATCACTAATTAGACTTACCCATAGATGTCAGTGCAGTAACTGGTTGTAAAGACATTTCAAGGAAATACATGCCAGAAAAGATGATTTCTTCACAGAAAAAAATACAGATATCATTACAGTTTATTGCAGAAAATAAGAAAGTTAAGTGGACCAAATTGCCATATCACATCAACAATTTAAAAAAAATCTTTTTAGTAATATTTTTTTCATAAAAGTTCTTTTGTACTATCAGGTTGTTCAGTTTGAAAAGCATTAATGGAACTTTTATTTAGATTGTTTGAGAAATCTTGTGGAAGAATTTTGACTACAGTCCTTGCAGTGTGGTTAAGTTTTCTTACTAATTTAAAAAATAATTCACATTTACTGGGAGCTCTTTTGAAAGTTAAGTTGCCATAAAGACAACTACAGCAATCTGAACAATCCAAAATCTTATTATTTATTTATCTTATTTTCTGACTTTTTTTTTTAATGGATGAGCTGCAATATTAGTGTCCTTGTAACTGTGCACTGATCTTTAGATTTAAAAAGCTCTAAAGAGCAGCACTGTCAGAGTGGCATGTCAGAACACTCAACTATATTCATTTACCTCTGGACTAAGAACCGCTGTGCTATCACTTGGTACATCCTCTTCGTATCCTTTGTTATGGAAGCTTTCTATTTCGTGTCCCGTGCTTCCCTCACTTGGGCACTTATATGAACATCTTGGACTGTTGCTACACTGGGAATATTCACATTTGCTGTCTCCAACTTCAGAAGGCGTACAGGAAAGATGAGGAGAACCACTGTCATCCTGGTATGGAGGTGGCTGCAGCTCATCTAGCGGAGGAGTTCTTCTCATCCTCTGGATGCAGTTCGCTGAGAAGAAGTGAAAATTCTTTACTTACTTTCTCATTATTTGCTGTTGGAACAGTTCTGTGGGAAATGTAAGTCTAAATGTCTGGACAGAGTATTTAAAAATCTATGTATGTCTTTTTTTTTTTAACGTTTCAAATAGGGTGATAAATACTACAGAAAAAAATTGTTAAAAATGGAAATGAATGTTCTCAGATGAAAAAAATTTATATAAAACCAATGTTTCAAGTGTATCATCAGAATGGATTGTATAAACCATATATAAATAAATATAGCATAAGTATGACATAACAAAAATTCTAGGTTTGGACTTCTGGGTTGCTTACCTTGCAATAACCTTTGGGCATCTTAAGTCAGATTCTGTGCAGGTGGAATGTAGACCAATTACGGAAACAAAATGCACTCCCTAAAGCCATGATATCAAACTGATTACCTCCCATGCAGTTGCCCATCAGTGAGATATTAAATTAAACTCTGAAGACAAATAAGGTACTAATAAAGTCAGCCTTTCACACAAGTGAACTCTGCTCACTGGTGAAACTAACAAGTGAAGCAGTGTCTCAGATTCTATATTACTTATTAAGGACAGCTAAAGGTGTTGGAAGTCAGATACTAGATCTAGTCACTAGAGACAGTGGAAAAAAGACCATGAGCAGTCTTGTGCTTGGGATAAAAACTTGATGCTGACCATCTTTGCTTCTCACGATAGATAGATAGATAGATAGATAGATAGATAGATAGATAGATAGATAGATAGATAGATAGATAGATAGATAGATAGATAGATAGATAGATAGATAGACAGACAGACAGACAGATAGTTATACATCTCCTCAGAAAATAAACCTGATGCATGGCTACAAATACAGGAAGTTAATTAAAAAGAATTATATTTCAATTCTTTATCTATATTTTACTGTGCAGCATTATGCTTTTGAATAGAACTGGAAAATGACAACAAGGTGTGCAATAGCTGAAATGAAGGATTATCAAGGACAAGTAAAGACCTGTATCACATTTTCTTTACATCTTCTTTAGAGGTTTTTATGAAGACATTGACAGTCCTCACACACAGAATTACCTTATACATAAAAATTCCAAAACAATAATGTTTTCCAGTGTCAGACATACCACTTTCACTCACATAAAAATCTACCAAACAAGGAAGTTAATGAAAATATTAACAACACAACAACAGATGACTTGATTTCAGATTCATCTAAGAAAGAAACAGGTATTCTTTCCCCCATGACAAAGGTGGCACATTTTAGTTGCATCATCAAATTTCTATATATGGGATTGCCCTGACTGTGTCCTAAATTCCCACCAAGCACACCAACCTTTTAACTGCCTCAGAGGTAATCACCAGTTGTTCAACATATCACAAACAGACTGAGTATTCCTAAGTTATCTTTATGGAAAAGGCTGACAAACAGAGTCATGTGGCTCTCTTAGGAAACAGTCTTAAGAAAAAGGCTCCCTTTAGCTCTCCTCTCCTTTTGGAAAGTTGAGCTGTATCTGATGGTGGCATGACCTGACATAAAGCCCAAATCACCACGGTTTGGGTACACACTGCCCACAGGAAGCAATTCCAGACACACAGGCTGCCAAGGTGCACTGCAGATCCTCAAAGCTGGGAAGGACAGGTCAGCTCATTAGGGAGCACAACTACTGCAAAGATAAACATAGGCCGTAAAGGTAACTGGGGGATGTAGGGCTCTTCTCTATTTCAATGGTTCCTAACAGGACACTCCTTAGCTTCAACAAGTAAGTAATAAAAACATTCCTACAAGACGAAACCACTGTCAGGAACCCTCCCTTCTCTGATAAACTCACCAGAGCCAGCCACCATTCACAGTGATTACAAATTACTGTTAGAACGTTCCTGAAAAAGGTCTTCTGCTGTTAGTTGAACTAACTCTTGAAACTCCAGTCCCACAGGGCTGGAAAGAAAAACAGCCAGCAGGGAATCCTATACTCAAACCACAGTCATATGTCTAGCAGATAAACATAAAACCGCATCTATGAATATTAAGATAACTTGTGCCAATGAAACTAGACAGACATAATTTTAGAATCTAAACTCATCTTTTAATCATAATAAAATAATAATCCTTTGACTCTCTATACCATGAAAACTCATCTACCTTTCCACAATTTATAAAATTAAAAATTCTAGCAAATTTAGAGCCACACTTCTGCTCATTGTTGCTAAAAGACAACAAACAAGACAGTAATCACCACCCAGCCCTGACATAATTTATTTTTTTTTTACTTGTAGTCAAGTCTGCAAAGTCAAGGCAGCTTTTCTACAGTCTAATGAAATGAAAGCGTGTCCAGGTAACTATCAACACCATTATTGTATTATATGAGTAAATAAATGACTGTGTGACTCACTTTTCTCACTTTGAAGAACTCCATTATATGTCCCTATGGGATAACTGCACAGGCTGTGTGACAGAAAAACATGCTTTTAATGTAGGTGGGGAAGAAGTGAAAAAAATTATTAACCAGATGTGATTCAAAAGTCTCAGAAAAAGCCAAAACACTGGGGCAGGTTTTAACTAATATATTTTTGAAAGTTTAATTTACCAAACTGAAATGGTATGAAAATTGTTAAATATCTGTGATTAAAAATCTAAGGACACTTGTGTCTAAACAGGTATAAACTGATTTTGAACAAAAGCTTTACCTAAATAAAAAGATATCAAAGGTTTCAAATTATATTTTAAATGTCTCATTTTAAATCAGTTTTTCCCTTCCCCCAGTAAATTATACAATAAAATTATTTTTTTTGTTTTGTTACAGCTCTCTGAAAATACTGAAGATTTGATTTACATTATAACATTCTAACAACTGTTGATATCAAAGACAAATGACATCACAGACAGAAGTGAATTCAGCAAGACCAAATATCCAATACTGGGTATTTTCCTTAAAAATTAGTAGCAACTAATTTCAACAACCAATCTGTCGAGAAACTTTGCATATGTATCAAAATTTAAAATACAAAATCACTGTTAATGCCTGCTGGCCTATCATTGATTGTTCTGGAGGAAAACATTTGGAGTTGAAAGGAAAGCATGATCTGAAGTGTTTGCATATTCATCTGTCAAACACCTGTCTATAATATACATACTTTTCATTTAAGGCGTAAACTTAAGACATTGTTACACTTGTGCATAGTGACAAGCCAAAGAGAAACCTTTGGAAGACCACTGGATGTGGCTAATAATATCTGCCAAAGAGTTACTCTTAACAAGTAAATGGTTACACTGAAAATCTGAAATTAATCGTTGCACTGCTTCTATGCATGTTTCCAAAAATACTTTCTGCTCTCAAATCAGATAGAAAATAATTTTGCCAATGCCCCCAACGAAATTAATCATATTAAATGACCATAGCAGTTTGGACTAGATAGGCAGGGTGAAAAACAAGCTACATTCATCCTGAAAGTAGAAGAAAGATACAACCACAGAGAAACCAAGTCAGGTTTAGTCTGAGGTTCCTACCAGAAGAGAGGAAAGACAAATAGAAAGAAAGAAAGAAAGACCTCATGTCCAGCTTTCCAGCCAAAGTATGTGAAATGACATTGCATTCTCATAATATGAAAGAAACTACATTTGTTTAGTAATAAATACTTGGTAAATTCTACGTTGAGAATATCACAGAATCACAGAATCACTAGGTTGGAAGAGACCTCCAAGATCATCTAGTCCAACCCTTACCCTAGAACCTCAACTAGACTAGACTATGTCACCAAGTGCCACGTCCAGCCTTTTTTTAAACACATCCAGGGATAGTGACTCCACCACTTCCCCGGGCAGTCCATTCCACAACTTTATTACTCTTTCTGTGAAAAATATAAAATATAGTGTATGGCTGTCAATAGGCAGATCTGAATAATCAATTTTTGAACGGTCAATTGCTTTAACAAAAAATTTCTTCCTTCCTTTGTGGGCTAGGAAAACATTCCTATAGGTGGTGATAGTAAAGGCCTTGCTTAAGAGCTGTAGAAAACTGCATCATTAGTGAAATACCTGAGAAATACACGCAGAGTAGCATTTTGCTGCATGTAAACTGTCATGAGCACATTTAAAACAAAAGTAAATAATGATCTTCTTTTTATTACTTTTTATACTTTTTATTTATGTCCCTGTAGGACATATTGCAAGTCAAGGGGAGATGATGCATACCTTGCCATCAACCTCAAGAGGCTGTTAGTAAAATCTGACACACCAATCAGCAACCTAGGCTGAACTGAGTATTTCTGAAACATACAATTCATAGCTATGAGAAAATACACAAACTTTCCCAGGCATTTTGGTGTCTATAATCAAAGCTTAAAGATGCAAAAGTTTACTGTAAGAAATGATTTTGGTTTTCAGCTACTACGTGAACTTGCTACTTGCAGTGCTCCTCTTTTCTCCTCTCTGTCCTGGTCTCTGGTGGACTATGCTAAGCTGCACAACATTTCACTATGCAGCTGGTGATGTTCTTCCTTGTCCATGTTTTCAGTGTTTAGACTTTGCTATCTTAATTAATTTTCCCAAAGGTTCACAGCAGCAGCACAAACTTAACCTGCTTTAGCCCACATTTCCTGAGTAATTCAAAGAACACCCATCTCTTAACATATGAGAAAAGAAACTATCCTTGTGCCTTTAATTCCCTTGTCCCATAAGCAGTCATTAACTACACCTTTGCAACTTCGACTTTCTCATGTATATATTACTTCTTTCAAAATTCACACTGTTATGGAAGGCAACATTATCCAAACAGTTCTTTTGGAATCAGTTCTTTTAAAACAAATAATCAGGATATAAATTAGTAATTTTTGCAAGTCATATTTTGTAATTATCAGAATATCTTCATATTTACAGAGTACCTTTTCTTTCTCAAATATATCTCCACATACACTATGCTACATAATTATTTTTTTTTTAAATCTAACACAAAATTCAAGTTTTCAAGCCTTCAAGGGGTTCTATGTAAATGTTAAGACAATTTAAATAAAACATAAAATGAAATACATGTTTAAAAATTAAAGAAACCTTTCTTACTCTGAATGATTAAATACCCTTAGAGATTTTTGATAGGCAGCAAAGACAGTCCAAATGGAATTTTCGTGTTTGAACTTTTCTACCATCCAAAAATATTATGTTGACTGAATTACCCCACATTACAGGGAGTATAAAATATAAACATTAAATATTGAATGAAACCTCGGGCCTCTCCTTCCTTTAAAATTAAAAACTTATGTGCATCTTTGTGAGGACTAAACTCATATTATTTCAAAATAAAACAAATTATCTTGGCATTCTTCTATTTCTTTTCCAAAGGAGTTATGGCATGAGTCTTGTTTAGTAAAACAAAGGGGAATATAAAGGAGAGGTATGGTGTCATTATTGGCAAGAGAAAAAAATTCTTTATGAGCTTTTCTTTTGCATTTGCCACATTTTAGACTTTTGTTCACAGAACTAAATGTAAAACTATGTTCTACATTCAGCAACTTAACAGTAAACAAGAAAAGTAATCTTATCTGTTTGGTTGAGAGGCTTTTTTTTTTTCAATGAAAGATAACTCTGTTTCCTAATATTTAGAAAATTCCATGCACTATAAGCTTAATTGCTGACCTGTGGAAATCAAAACAGCGTTGCTGCCATTTGTGACTGATGTCATGTGAAGCTCTTAGCACTGCATTTTCCTCAATCTCTAAGGCTAATGCTACTGTCATTGATGTCATAAAAAGGTTTTCTTTTGCCTTTTAAATAAAAGTAATACAAAATTATAGAATTATGTTTATGTCCAGTCCTTAAAACTCTGATTTTTTTCCCACAGGAAAGGTCTAAGACCAACTGAAATCACTGAAACACACATATTTACTTTTTTTCTTTTTAATGCATCTGTTAACATCTTGAGCCTGCAGAACTGATTGTTTCCTGACAAAAGAAATTTGCTCTTTTCTGCACTTACTAGAGCACTTCTTATTTGCAAGAATTTATCATCTGTTTTACAAAGCACTACAGAAAAGCTCTGCATTGGTGAAAAAAGACTTTCTCTTTCCCAAAGTAGCCCAATTTATAACATTTTAACTACAAATACATTATTAAAAGCATTATAGTGAACCAGTTGTCAAAGACATTCTTTTGTTTCCTTCCTAAATATTTTGGTCATCTTTCAATGAAAATTATATTTTAGCATGTATTGAATTAATTTGCTTTCAATTTAAGTATCATTTTCTGATTTCTTATACAGTATTTCTATTAATTTGAATAGGAAGAGGCTCTCCTACCTGCTTTTGTATTTATAATTTTCAGTTGTCCAAAATACATCTAAATAATCCTTAGACCTAATTGTTCAATATTTTAACCTTTTATTGATGTGAATATCCATGAATCAAGCTTCCCAAAAATCTTTTATTTTTACTTTTAAAACCTCTTGTTTTCTGTGACTACACCCAGCTCTAAAGCTTTTTGAAAGCTGCAGTCTTTAAGAAGTGAAATTTTGAACTTGATTGCCTTCCCTTCTGTAATTATATTTCCTTAGGTAAAAGCATTTGTACTAAGTATGCTCATTCAGATAGAAAAACTTATTTTCTGTTCCATTTAGATGCTGGTTTAACTTATACTACTTTTATAATCAGCCAACTTTCCTTTACACTACTTTTCAGATCACTGCGTTGGCTAACTTCATAAAGGAACAAGTGTTCCTATGCACTTCTCTTCACTGTTCTTTTTTTCCAAGTTATCAAAATTTTAAGAAAAATATCACTTCTAAAAAGATAATAAGTTAAATGAATTCACAGAATCTTCCTCTTATTTTTTTCTTCCCTCTTTTAAAATATGCTAGAAGTCCTGCTTGCTGAGGGTGATTGACAACCAGCTTTGAAATCTTAAAGAGTATCTTGATGACAAGGAAATGCCTTTTATCATCTCTGTGAAAATTCTCCCAAATTCAGCTATCTCACCAGCATTTATGGATGCTTAAGGGAAATTTAGAGCTTTACAGCTAAAAGCTTTGAAAACTCTACTTGCTGTAAACAATCTTGGGCCCCTGAGAATCTGCATTACTCACCAGTGTGTGCATTCTGGCATCCCCCTCACACCTCTGGATGGTAGCAGCTGGACGTGGGCTTAGAAAATATTTTCCTGTCATTGCTATACTTCATTTGAGTACAATTATCACTTTAAATTATAGCTCAAATTCCAGTCTGGTTTTATACTACTGCAGCTGTGATATTAAGCACAGGAGTTGAGCAGCAGGATAAAGTGCTGAAAAAAGGTGAAAAAGATCCCACAGAGGTCTAAAATCAATTCCCAGTGAAGAATTGTAACACACAGCTAATATTCCTGTAATGTTCCTGCTCTCATTCTGTTTGGTCTCAAATGAGGAAACAAAACGTGATTGAAAAGCAAGATTAACGTGTTGTGTGTATAATTTTCTTTAACGTTTTATTGTTTTTGTGGCTCATTTCAGGCACATTCTTTTTTATATTTGACAAAGAAAAAAAAGAAGTACAGAAACCCCCTCTAAGACCTCAATAATTTTTCATTTGCTGACATAAGCAAGATCCATTCAGAAGTATATACAGCACTTACATGTGTTCCTTAACTATCAGAATTACACCAATCTTTTTTCTGTAATTTTATTTTTAAAAAAGATGCTACTACTCCTGTTAGTGAGGACTCTTTCTGCAACTTAAAATGCATTCATTTTGTTGTTTCTTAAAATCAGCTTCAGCTTAGTATCTGCATTTTGTAAGTTAAAAAAAAAATGTTTAAAATTCCCTAACATTTTAGCTTTCTATTTATTATTTAACCCTCACTGGTGAAAACGAAACATGGAAGATACTTTCCATCAAGAACTGCTTCCAGAATAGGAACACAAGGCTTGCTTTGATTCTTTCGCCTTATTTTTACAGCAGTTTTGGGTGCAGAGGATACTGTGTTGGAGTGAGTCACTAACAGAGCAGCACTGCAATGATTCAGTACAGCAGGAGTTAAAGTTTCTGCCCATTTACTTAAGATATCTGTATCATCCCAACTTGGCTCTCTTGCAGCTGTTAATATAAGCAAGTGAAATATTTATACTGTGGCAGATAATAATAGTACTATAATAGTAGAAGCTAACATGTTTGGCATTTTACAGATAGAGAACAAAAGTATAGGGTAAATAAGAAGTATCACAGATTGCTGTAAATCTAGATCAGAAGTGCCCCTAATCACAGAAAGCTTCCAGTGAAGTGTGGAACCAAGTATTTTAAGATAGTACTCTAGCCATTTCTTCTGTTGGTTTTTATGGGTTTGGTTTTGGTTTGGTTGGTTTTTTAATTTTTGTTTTTGCTTCAAGCCTTTTAATTACTACTAATCTAAAATTCATCTGAAATGTATACCAACAACACATGGAAACCTCCAAGCCACTAGCTTTTTAAGAGGTATACCCCCAACAGTGTTTTCCAATATCATCAGCTCTGTAGTGGGAGAGAAGGAAGAGGAAAAAAACCCAAATATATTAGGGTGGGGCAAAAAAATGCAGGGAATAAGGGGAAAAAAAGGCAAAAGGAGAAAGTAGGTGCAAAGACAAAAAAAAAGTTAAGTTGTTGGTAAATGAACAAAGGAAAAAGATAGAGAAGTTTAGTAGATCTGTGTAGAAAATGAGAAAAAGTGCAAGGAGAGAAACAAAGAACAGACAAGATGCAAACAGGAATGAAAAATTACAAACAGATAAAAAAACAAAGCAAAAATGACAGAGGAAGAAAGGTGAAGGAATGGAGAAAATAAAACAACATATGATATGCAAAAAAGTGGTTCAGATCTAAGAAAAAAGCAATGTCAACAGAGCAAAGAGATAAAAGAGAAATCAGTGCTGCCAGATGGGTGGGAATATCCATATTTGTAGGTGAAAATCTGCATGACCTAGAGATCACAGCTAGTTACATTCCAGGAGAAGCAAGACATTTCCCACAATAAGCACCTATTTTGACATTTATATTGTAGGTTTATCATTATTTTTCCTTTTAAGTGGAGAGACAGTGGTCATTATTTATTCAGGTCCTAAGATTCCAAAGGACCTTGATTTCTCTTATGTATTTAGGCACTTTTTCCCCTTGTCTCCTTGACACACTGGCTCAGTGCCTTGCTCTAGTAAAATGGACTGTGTTTCCTGCAGTATACCAGAGTATTTCTGTAAAAAGGATTCCAGAAACATCAGATTTTTTTTTGTTTTGAAACATCTCTCATAATTTTACCAAATAAAAAGCAGCTAGAATCCAGAAGAAAAATCTACTATGATCTCTCTTTGCAGGAGTACCTAACAGGTCAAAAACAGAAGAAAATTTTCTATGTATGCTCAAGAACTTCCCTAAAACCTTTCAGATATTAGTGCCTGTAGAAGTATGCTTAGGAGTGGCACTAGTATCACTTATGAGGCCAAGTCTCCAGAAAAAGAAAGGTAAAATAGACACTGTGAAATCACAGGAAATGGATGTGCCTTTGAAACCAATGTATCTTTGCTTCACATACCCAGTAAGAGGGCTAAGAATTCACAGAAAAGGCACAGATTACGCAGCAGGGAGCATGTCAGTCTGCTCCACTCACTCCAGCAAGGCCTCAAACAAGTTTCTCCAGGCATAAAGGAACACAATTATTCAAAACTAAACTTCTTGCACTCCTTTGCAGTGCTTCTAAGACTTCCCACTGTCACAGACAAGCTGCTTTACTAAGTTTATATATAATATATGATGCTGCTATGTTTCCGTATTTGTCATACAATTCACAAAACAGGTAATTTTCTGCATTTTGACAGGACTAGATGCATCTGGGTCTGGCTGGTATTTTCATTCAGGCAAAGCACTAGCCATAAGAACTAAGCAAGAGCTTATGAGGATGAGAGAACAGTGGCCAAGTTGCATAGAGAGGGCTCAGAAGGTGTACAGAATAACACTTCAGACCTCAGCAAGGCAGCAGGAGAGGAACTGGTCTTCCATGTCATCCACTCAAAGAAACAACAGCACTAAACCATCAAGGATCTGTCATTCTCAACCCATTTAACTTCCCAAAACACTATCTGGAAAATTGTGTTGCCATATATATGGTGTTGTAATTTTAAGTATTTACAATGTAAACTTACTAGCCATTGGGATGGAGTAAAAATACGCATCTCCATCAAAATTAGTGTCTTGCAGACCTTTCCTGTACTAGCAAAAATTTGAAATTACTGTTTGATGCTGCTTGTTGAATAAGAGACTTAAAGGTGGTGCACAGCAGTTAATTAGTAATCAAAGTCTGACAGCAACAGCTGCAAAATATTTGTATGATAATTTCAAAATTGAAAATTATTTATTTCACTCTACATGAAATTAGTGTATGCTCATTAGAAAGTCAGTGATTATCTTGAAAAGTACTACAGGAACATTTCAGTAGCTCTGCTACAACAGAAAGCATACAACGTATTTCTCCAGACCAATTGCTGTCATACCTTTCCTCATAATGTGGTCTTAGCAAAGATTTTAGATCTTAGCATTACAACTGAAGACTATTCAGCAGAATGAACATGGCTTACAATCAGAGTGATCTTGCATTAAATACATATACCTACCAGCATATATTTTCATTGTTAGAAACAAACAAACAAAATCACCAACCAGCCAAAAACTCAAAAAAAATACCCCCAAACCCACCACTACCACCAGCAAAAAAACCCCAGCCCCAAACCTAATCCCAAAGAAACAGATAATACAAGGATCAAGAGATTCAGAATATTTTGTTAACTGGTGACATCCCACTGTAGTGTATCTTGTGCAGACTTGTTTTAGACAACGTAGTAACACTGAAATTTTCACTGTGATATAATGAACACGTCAAGACATACTTTTAAGTTAAAAGCATCCTAACAATAGTTGATACACACCCACAAACATACATGTAAACACACACATACATACCCCATGCCAAATAGCAGTAACAGGAACAATTTAAGGTTTTTGAAATACTAAATATAATTAAGATTACAGTGAGGAAGTAATATGCATTACAAAATGATGATGTTAGACAGCAAATATTGACCTTTGAAATTTAACAAGTGAAAGAGCCTCGATTTGCTTGTTATTCAAAGTTTAACAGTAAGTATGACAGCTTGGATAGAGAAAGAAAAAAAACCAAGAAACCACAATCCCACAGCATTTGCCATCACTTTGCATTAACATTTTGACCAGTCAACAATTCAGCAGTGATGAAATGTGCAGCTTGATGCAAAGTAAGACAAGGCTATTGAAATAACTTAAAATAAGAAATGGGTATTGAAACATTAGAATTTTGATAAGCGATCACAGCTGCACTAGAATTAGTTTCTATAGCAACAGAGGAAATGATGTGGAGAATTGCACTGCAATACAAGATGGATTCCTTACAAACACTGCTGTTCAAATAGAAAACTTTAAAATTATTCACTGTATTAAAATACTTCTATTAAAATGGTTATTCAAATACCCTGTATCTTGCACTTCACACATCTTTCTAGTTTTGTTCTCTGGGATTCAATTCTAGTCCGTCCATTCAAGTTTTCACACTTTTTCCCATTGCTTACCTTCCCATTTTAAATTAATCTAGGCGACTTATACTGAAAAACACTTTATCTTTTATCTCAAATTAATCTGCATTTGCAACCTTTTTTAATTATCCCTACAGAGAAGCACACATTGCATTTATTTTTCCAGTGGTGCACTTGCAAAACAGGAAAGAATGCCTTGAACATTCATCCACAAGAAACTGCGTCACAGTCTTGGGAATTCACATCCCTGTGGAACTTCGGAAACTTCCAGCCATATGAGACTTGCTCTAGCTTTTATCACTGTGCACTCTCATGTCCTAAGCATGATTAAGAACCACTGCAATCCTATTAGTATTCATGGGCCGAATACCCATAAGATGGGAAGATAAAAGCCTTTCATCTGAGCACATCTTTAGGTTTCAAGTGTTGCTCCTTCCCATCACTAAGAACGATTGTTTCATTGCATCATCTCTGATTCTAGCTATTTTTGGCAACTAATTAAAAGCATATGCCTGAACCTTTTATGTATTTTGCCCTTATAATGAGACCTATTACTCTGGCTTATTCTATCCTTTTGAGTTCCAAAGTATCTTTCGAGTTACCATGGATACAAGTGATATGCCTTCTCCCACAACTGCTTTGTGTGCCTTATCGAACACCAGGAAACTGCCACAGTAGGAATCCGAGCGGTCTCTACAGGATGAACATCTAAATCCTTTAAGTCTTCNAAAAAAAGATACTCCATTTATAATGGAATAAACAAGCAGATTACCTTCTATCTGAAATCTACTACATTTGCTCAAGGAAAACAAAATGAAAAAAGGTACAGGTGTCAAAATGAAAATGGGAATACACAGAATCGTTCTGAGTTTGCTGTTTATTTTCAGCTGATGGAGTTTAAGTGTTTCTAGATCAATACATCCACAGGAGATGTAAAACACTGCACATTTCAGCAAGCATTTCTGAAAGGAGTTGCACAAACACTGTATGCAACTCTGAGATTATGTATAAACTAGAGTAAAAAAACCTCCCTTGAACAGAAATTGTTAGGCCTCTTTTTACCAATTTATTGTGGACATTTTGAAATGTAGATTGCTTTCCAACAATCTGGGAATAATGTGTACTAATTCAGTGAAGAAGAGGGCAGTTAAACTCATTTTTCCCATTATATTTTTGCATTCTGATCTCTTCTTAAAAACAAAGGACTCTTTCCCACTGAGACAGCAAAATTTACACAGGGTTCAAAAACCAAGTGCTGACAACACAATCTGAACTAATATATGAAAAGGGGAATAACCAGAAGGAAAATAAATTATTGTAATACGGACTGGATGTAGAATCAGCACTGTCTCCCAATTTTCAATGCATTACATCACTGGAAAGACATCAACTGCACAAACGAGTGCCATGGAGACAACTGAGAGCAGCAGAGCCAGTGAAGAATGAGTAGACAAATCCTGCTCTTGTCTCTTTCCTCAGCTACCTAAACTTATCTAAGTACTACAACAAAACACTTGACAAAAAAGGTACTTGACTTCTGCAATTCCACAGGCTCAGATTGCTTTAAAATACAGAGATTTTGAAGTATAATATCTGAAGCTGACACATTCGTGCATAAAAACCAGACTCCTACTTGTATTAACATTGTGAAATAACTGTATCAGTCTGGAAGTTTTTGACAAGCTCATATGAACTAAAGCCATAATAAATATTTTAATTTTCCTAACAGTATCACTGTAGGTTAGAATCATATTTACCTGAATTTTGTAAGATGCTCTTCTCTTAACTTTTAAATTTAACTTTGAACTCAAACTTCCTTTTGGGGATGAAAAAATCCACATAAGGTTTTTACTGTGAACATTCAACCAGAGTTGAATCTCACTTCTGGTACTTCCCCCTGAAAAATTCTTTTAAGCTAGAGAACAAGGAGTAGGAATTCAAAATTAACTGCTACATTGTGGCATTTACATTTTATCACCTGTATGAGCAAAATATTACAGTTCTATAGTTTTATGTCAGAATCAGCCACAAAAAAGAGCATCTGGAACAGTGTAGATATTTACACGATGGCTTTGTACTCAGGCCTCTACTTTCACAATTACACATGCTATCATCTCTCTTCTGTATAATATGCTCCTGGATTATCTTCGCTGTGCACAAAAACACACAAGAGTTTCCACCATTTCTCTCTGAGAAGAATTAAAGTGCAAACTAGTATTCTTTTAAGAAATACCTGCCATTGTTAACATCACTCATAAAAAAGTTTCAGAAGTTCTTCCTTTGCTAAATATTGAAGTTGCCTGGAAATTGCCACTGTTGTTCCCTACACCTCTGTAGGCAACAGATTACCTTTAACACTGACAACTAGCGTCGCTATTTTAAAAGATTTTCTTCTTTTAAAGCCCCTTCTTAACAGGAAACAAAAGCAGATGATTCAGTGCACTGGTTCTCGCTGCCAGTGAAAGGAATTTTGTTCTGGAAACAAAGATAACAGCCATTATCAAACAGAATGATGAGTTTCTCTGAAGGAGAACATGAGATGTTAGTCTCTTAACAGATTAACTATTCCTCAGTTTAAAGGGAAAATGACTATCAACAGAAAAGACTTTTTCATATTTTACCAGTACTACCCAAGAGTCATCTACTGGTGAAATTTTGTGTGGATATAAAATTCATGATCCAAGATTTGAGAGGAAAAGAAGTATCTTAGAGCAGTATAATTAACTTCATCATCAGGAAGAGCTTTTAAGTTATATATTTACTTGCAAATTTCCATGGGATTGTTATTATATTAAGTAAAAAAAAAATTTGTAAAGCCCAAGGAAAAGATATAATGATTCTCTCTCATTCTCATAATCTTAAAATAATCCCAATCTGATATTATGTACAGCATTTCACATAGCCAAACTACAAGCAAAATAATTTTGAGAAGGTAGGTATTAATTAATTAATGCAAAATTAGACCAGTTTTTGGTTTGTATCCATCAGATTCTGAAAATAAGTGCAGTAGATTTTTCTGATTTTCATTCAACTCACCAAACTGCCACAAATCCTAGATATGGAACAAAACCACTTGGAAATATAATAAGTCTTAATAATATAGCATAGATGACATTGTACTTTTAATTTCAGAGTTGTCTTTTTTCCCCTATTAAAATTCAGAGGAACTTGGACAAAATTCTAAAAGGATACTACCTGGTTTTCCTTTGTACTAACACAGTGTTTTTAGGGCTGAGGATTTAAAAACAAAGTTTCAGAAGTCATTACTTGTACTACCAAACTAAAGACTGCTAAAATACGGGAATAATCAAACAACTGATCAGATATAACATAAACAGGAACTATGAAATACTGGAAGCCACAGAAAGATTGAGCAAAATCAAGTAACATTCCAAACCAGATTACTTGAAGATATGAAGAAATCAGCCTAATCTCTAGAGCTAATCTTGACCAAACTAAACAAGAACAGACACTGCCCTGCTTTTTTTGCCAGAAGTTGCAGGGCTGGCCCTGACCTTTTGGTTATGAGTGTGTTTCCTGGTACAGGTGTCACCACTTTGCAGCACACAACAGCAATCCTGTCACCTGTACAAGTCATACACACGAGCTCTATTTGTTCAGGCCGAGCAGTTTCAAAGAAAAGAAAATCACACCCGAAGTCAGCCTCTTCAAGACATGAACCTTTTGTAATTTCATTCTCTGAGATTTGGATTTTTCAGATACACATGCTCTTATCAGCTCTATTTTTAACCTGCCGCTCATATAGGATACTTAAAATTCTGAACATGTTTACATTACCCATCCAGCAGGCTAATGGAACAGCATACCAGACAGTCATGCATAATTCAAATCAATATCCTCAGGCTTGCAACTCTAAGTCAAAGCTGCTTTTAAATAAGCTGGGTGTGACTTTAACGTGAGTAAAATGGATCTAACTTTTAACCTTTATCTGACAAATTGATATATTTGCAAAGGAATGTCATAAATCTTCTTTAAAAATTGAAACAATTAGAAAATTGGGGTAACTGAATCTCTTCTACAAAACACTTTTAAGGACAAAATTTAGAATGGTTCAACAAGACTGAAAGCAAAGGTCAAAATAGAGAGCTGGGTCACTTCCTCCCCCCCAGGCAAATTGTACAAATATACACACAGAAACACATGCTGACAAACTATTAAGTGGTGCAGAAGGTGAATGTAGCGGGATTTCCTATTTGCAAATTTAAAGATCAAGCTTTAATTGAATTGGGCATAGGACTCCACACAGAAAATCTTATACTCAGTTAAGCATGTCTGCTAGCTTCTCTCAAAGGACCAGATCAGAATTTCCATAATAAAATAATTTTCCCTTTGAGTTTTCCTATGTGATTTCATGAGACCATGATTTTTTCTTAGCAGATAACCCGAATGACCAGAAGCACAGCAATTACACTAGCTAAGGCTCTATTTCCAGCTTGTGAATACAATGGAGAAAAGGTAATTGCAAAAAAACCAAACCTCCTCTTCTCAAAAACTCACCCCAAACCAAAAGGATACAAAAAAAAAAAATTATTTGAAGTTGTATAACGTATGTTTTCCTTTTCCCCAAGGAATCTATTTCAATAATTCCTAAAATTTGAGATAACTTTAAAACATAGAAATGTTGCAAGTAGCATGCAAGAGTTTATTCTGCAAGTAAATAAATTACGGATCTTTGGGTCTACACAAGCTACAGAAACAATTTCATGTTGTTTAGTCAGATAAAATATAGTCTCAATAAATAATATACACAGAGTAGCTATAAAAGTAGTTATCCTAACAATAAAATACATGTTATCGGATAAAAATTGTAACGTTGTTCATCTTGAGCATGAGAAAAATATTCATTAAATAATTCCAAGAGTATACTTAGGATATAGCTCTAGTATAGCTATGAAATTGATACATATGCATAAGGAAAATAGTCTATTCTAGGTTAAAAAAAAACCAACAAAAAATAGTTGTTACCAAAAAAAAATCTTTTACCAAAGAGATGCTTAAAACGTAATGTGATCAGATTATAAAAAAATCGGCCTAATGGTAAATTCTCCTTAACCTAGTGGAAAAAAGGCACAACTAGGAGGCAAACATTAGTCTCAGACTAGAGTTAAAAATCCTTTGCTTTTAACCTTTAAAGGTAAGAAAAATGCTCCACTTGTTCACAGCTGCTACAAAGGAAGAACTGACAAGACATTCTTTTGTAATATTCTTATGTAAAGTTCAAGGCCAGGTTGGATGGGGTTGTAACAATGTTTTTAGTTCTCATATTTATGTAAACTGCTCCAGTCTGCTGACCAAGTATCATGACTGTTCTCAGAAGGTAAGCAGAGTAACTGGGCAAAATTCCTTTTTCCCATGCACCTAATAAATTTCTACAGTGAGATTTCCAGTCTACTGTTCAATCCTGTTTCTGGGTCACTCCTTCCATGATAAAGCCATGGGATCTCTTGAATTAGGGTTCAGATTAATGAAAACTGTACCTTCTTTTGTCTGTTCTGGGGGAGTTTTTCAGAACAAGACATATGTCCTGGTATACATGCATAAAGATCAAAGCAACTGCTATCCTGTATTGCTGAATATTAGCACAATACCAAGGAAAAAATAATTCCCATACTCAATAGCTTTTAGATAATTAGTACTAGAAATACCCAGTTTTCAATGTGAACTCCCAGAATCAGCAAAAGCACTGGGTTCATCAAGGAAATTATCTTTTCTGCTGATATAGTACTACCTCTTGTGTTTCCATCACAGAACAGCTCTACTTTTTATGAATGTAGAACATCTATTTCAAATAGGAACTATTTCAGTCACAAATATGTATGTGTACTTTACCAAGTTAACAACAGATCTTGATTCTTTCATAAATTCCAGATTTAAATTGATGACTTATTAAAATAATAAGTTTACAATAAAATGGAAACTTTCCTGTTATTATTCATGTATGATTTACATGACTTCAGAGATACCACATTGCTAAGGGTGACTTTCTTCAAAGCCTTCACATCAATGAAAGGGTGACTATTTATTCAAAGACTTCAAAATGCTGGCAGGAGGAACCTAATTTGTGAGATTGCTTTGCTCACTTGTGCACATCAGGAAAAAAAGCCCTTTCCCATTGGAGGACGGTTTTTCCTCCTCTTTGGAGTTGGTCTAGCTGAAAAAAAAAAACAAAAACCAAACAACTTTCTGTTGAAAATCTTATCATCATCCCTGACTCTGAATTTTGTTACTAGGTTTCTCATCTCAGCAGTAGATGACTTTAGATGCTTACTTTTAATAGCATCATTTTCTCAGCATCTCTGCTGCTAATCACAGGGTAAACTCATGATTTCAGAATAATCTAAATCCATTCCATCAAATTCTATCTATTCTCTTCCAAACTGTGTTTCAACTCAGACACGGATATCTCCTTTGCATTTAAATCCCACGTTATGTCTCCATAATATTCCTCTAGAAAATTACAAACATAGTATTGAATTAGACATGTAATTTCTGCCCCATCTGTGAATTCTGTCCCTTCCAGGATGCAAGACTTTGCAAACACTATGCATGTCTACTATTCTCACACAGGTAAAGAGCCATTACCACAGGATGGTTATAGCCTAATACATGAATTACTTACATGAAAAGTTCCTTGCTATCAGGAACCTTTCACAAGACAAAGGATAACACTTTCTTGGGAAGGATAAAATATCTGAATTCTATAAAACTGGATAAAAGACAGAGCAAGAGTTAATCACTTTAGTCTCTGCAATGCTCACTTGAGTGTATTTTGGGGAAACATGCATCATAATTTCAAATATTTAACAAATATACTTAAAAATACTTTAACTGTCTTCCACTATTACAGAAGAACAATACAGGTCTGTCATAATGCACTAGGAAGTTACTCTGGAACTCAAAAAACCAGAGACAAACAAACAAACACACACCAAAAAAAACCCACAGAGAAACCCAAAACCACAGCAGGAGCGACAGTAAGTAGAAAGCGCTGCAAATCAAGGAAGTTCTGCACACTATTATGCAGATCCTCGAATTACAGAAGTATCTTACCTACAAAAGTATTTCTAAATATTCCCTGGATATAGCTATGGATTGAATGGCCACATTTCCCAGAAGCTTCAAAACCCCAAGAAATTCTGTTTCTCCAGGGGTTGGAGCCAACCAGAGGAGGCAGACACACATGACCAGGAATCAGAACTCTGCATCATTAGTATTGCATCAATGCACTCTCTCCTATACTCCAAGAAGATTTTTATATACTCTTAAAATAAAAAATGTCATGGGTAGATGCCCACATCATAAAAAACAAGCATAAGGAAGTTGTATCAATTAAACAAATATTGCAATTAAAACATCCCGAAAAATTTCCAAAAAGTGCAACTAGAATGATGTCAATTGATAGAACACAAGTGCTATCAGGTAAGATACTGAAGTATGACTACCTGTGGAGTATTCACTACTTTAACATGACACAGCCTTCAAAATACACTCTGAAGCATTTACAAAATACTGCTCTGAAGGCTTCTTAAGACTTGTCTTAAACCTCTTTACTGATAGCCCTTTCAAAGTCTCTTGATAAATGTACTAGTTGAAGCCCTGAGTCTATCCAAAGCAGCATGACAAAAAGAGTATTTACTTCCATTATGTACTATACCAGAGAAATCTCACAGGTAATCTGATAAAGACACACCAGAAAAAAGTGGGTGGCCACCTTTTTGCTAAATACTCTTTCCATTGTACTTCTAATTCATTTCTTTGAAGTACATTAGATGAAAAAAAAGGGTAATGACCATTTATGACTGAGTATTCGACTGAGCTTTCAGTCTTCCAGTGTGAAAACCATCACACAGTTCTTTTTCCATGTAGGCCATCATCTTTGCCTGTAATTCCTTAACACCTGAAGCATACAGATAGACCAATTTTGAGAAAACTTTGTGGCCTTAATTTGCTGAACACAATACAGGCCTCACTCTGTAATTTCAAAACAGTAAGTCTTCGTTCACATCTGCCTTGAAAATAGATCTACTTACATGCAAGGAATAATGATAGAAACTAAAACGGAAAACATATGGTTATCATGGATTTCACTAAAGGATTCTTCCTTCCTCTCTCAGCCTGCCCAATGGCTTTCACCTCAGTTGGACAGGTCTGCAGAAGTAGGACCCTGTTTCACAGAATGTATTTACTGAGGAAAACTCTACAGGTTGCTTTAACAATGTCTGAAGATTCACCTGTATACCAGTTTTGAGGTGCTTATGAAAGAAGATGTTTATGTCGAAAAGATACTGAGAGAAAATCTATATATATACTTCAATTAATTCAGCGATGAGATTTTTCCCAAGACATGCAAACTAACTAACAGGAGAGAAAGAAAAGTCAAAAAGCTGCATAAAGAATGAGATCCAAAAGATTCCAGAAGAACAGTCGCTTTCACGTGCAAAGATTGACACTGAGGAGCAAGGCAAACATATGTCCACAGACACATCAACATAAAGTGCTGAAAGCCTAGAGAAGAATAGAAGTGAAGAAGACAAACCACAAAAATAACATCATATTCTACCTTCACAATATGGGAATGATGGATAAAATCCAGTAGCATATGTCTGCTAGAGCAGCAGATTCTCATTTAAGAGAACTTATGTTTTCTCACTGCAGTCTTTTAGTGCTTCCATATGTTTCAAAAAAAACCTTGTGAAATGTAAGGCACTTGGGCCAATCCCAGAAACAGAGCCACTGAACAAACATGTCTTTAGCCATGAGGCTTTACCAATTGAGAAGTCAGAAAAAGACTTTAAAATAGGCTGGAGATAGAACTATAGAAAAACTATAAAGAAAGTACATCTAAGTATGCTAAGTAAGCAAGTGAGCTTACTCCTTTTTTTCCACAGTGATGTCACTTACTTTGCCTCAAATTGGGATCAATCCCCCTTGCTTGCTCCCTAATCTGGAATTCTGCACAGTACAGAGTACTGTACAAATTACAGAGGTAATCTGGGCAAGACATGCTTTAAGAGCATCACAAATTAACTAAGAAAAAAAACCCAAAATGCATTTTTCTGCTCCTCTACCTTTCTCATCCCAAGGGATTCAGAGAATCTTGACTTCAGAAGCAAAGAACCACCTACAGTTTTCGACATCTGCCTGCAAAACTGTAATTTCAACATGTATTTCAACATACCTCAACATTTCTATGTTTAAAAACTTAAATTTTTAGGAATTTAGGGAACCACTTCCTTAATGAAAACATATTGTACTTGCCTATAAGGCTTAGAGAGATCACAAAGACACAACTTGCCTGTGTAATGCTTGATTAAAGTTGAGAAAGCAGCCACTATGGGAGACAAAGAGGGTAGTTTAATATCTTCTTGAACATTTTTTTTGAAATTAAAGTAATTAAGAAAGCATAGTCCATTTAAGATCACACTATAGATATGAAAAATATTTCCAAATAAGCACAATGAACAATGCCAATTTTAAGCATAAATTTTTTACAATTCCTTATTTAGATCCTCATTTCAATTCATAAACTCTTGGTTAGCAGGAATATCTTATGGTGGCTTTTTTCTTATTTTTGTTCTTTATTTTCTGAAACAGGTGTGTAATATCACAGCCTATATTAACCCCCTCCTCCAAAATACTCCAAATAGTAGGAGTACACAAGGTAATACTACATATACAACATATTGAAATGGTAAGATAATATAATAATATAAGAAATAGGATACTCATTATAAAAAACCATGTTTATCAGGATGTGTGTCCAGCAAAAGGAAAAGAGGTCACTTCAGAAAGTATCCATACTTCCCAGGATAACATTAAAAATAACATAAATACTTTTACTGGCAAAACTGAAATTTCAAACTTCAAGCTGACTCTGGAACTCTGGGGCTAAGCACAGAGATTAAGTCCACATTTACTGTAATCATACAGGTTTCTCCTTTCTGTGATGGAGTTTTTGGTTGTTTATGCAAGAGTTGAAAATTTCAGGTGCAAATCTCTACCATTTTACTTTTAATGATGACATTTGTCATCCAGTTGGCTTGCTATTGAATTAGTTTTTCCTTTAGTGATATTCTGGAATTAAGCCTGCCCATCGGAACCTCACTGCAAAAGTTATATATTTACAATAGCTTTGAGTCTGTAGAAATATTTGTATTTATGGGCAACAGTAATTTATTTTTCATTTAAAATACACACTATAAGTTATTAAGATCTAAATGCATCAAATATGCAATATAAATATATAAAGTAGATCAGACACTGGTCATAAGCAGGAATTTGTGAATGAAAATTTAAAACCTTAAAGCTACAAGAACATTCTATCATCAAAATACCAAAGCCTGCAGAATATGTCGCTTTCTTCATTTGACTATTAAAAACAAGATACAAAATGCCATGCAAGTTCTTGATAAATACACTAAAAGAAAGATTAATATGGCCATCTAGAGGAGAAAAGAATGATATGAAAACACACTACACAGATTTTCAGGCTTCAGAATATAACATTTTTACAGGCATGAAGCCAGAAAATGCATGTAACAAACTAATGACATAGCTGATAGTAAGCAAACCTTAAAATAATATGATATTTTCATCTAACCCTAACCTTCTGCTAGACCAGGTTATGCAGAGCCCCATCCAACCTGGCTTTGAATGCTTCCAGGGATGAGTTATCCACAACTTCTTTGGACAACTTGTTCCAGTGCCTCAACACCCTCACAGGAAGGAATATCTTCCTAATATCTAATCTAAACCAATTCTCAGTTTAAAAGCATTCCCCTTTGTCCTTATTCTTAATGATTAGGAACCATTTTACTTGAAATGAGCAGGAGGAAAAGAGATAAGGTAAAAATTAACTCTGTCCTCTCATCACTTCACTGTAACATTAGCAAGTCCTGCTCCACACACAGACTAATCAGTCTCATAAGATGGAAGTACATCCAAAATACTAAAGACTTAGAATTAGAAATTATATAGTATGTATGAGAAAACTGAAGCACACAAAGTAAAGTGTAGTGACAATTTTTTGTCACATGAAATAAAGTACCTACAAACATACTACTTGCTCCCCCTCCACTACAATGAATCAAGAATTGGTTCTATCATATGTGTTTAAGCTTCCTATAAAAATAATTCAACAGTCATGAAAGCCAAGTATTTAATGAAAAAATTCAGGATTCCTATGACATCAAGGCTTCTACACATTTATTCTCCAAATTTAAGTAACAGTAAAGCTTTGCATTCAAATATACTGAAAGATCTAGAACACTGATGCTCGCCCCTCGGAATCAGAGCTTTTTCATGTCATCTGTTCAGTGGACTGTTTCTCTGAACACATACGAGGTTTCCCTTATGAGCCTTTCACCTTCTCTTTTCAAAGTTCTAGGTTGGTCAGCTTTCCCTCTGTAATGATCATAACATAACAAGGGACAGTCTGTTTTTTCCTCCATTCTGAAACATTTTTATCATTGTGCAAACATGCTTCATTTTATGTGTGAAATCATCTAGCAAGAACATGGAAAAGTACTAACACTAATTATTCTAGTGTGCCACCTTCAGGTCACTGAAAAGTGAAAAACACCAGGTTGTTAATCTGTTGCCATGTCCAATACTAAACCTTTTTTTAAATGGTATTACACATAATTTGTTAGATTAATAGATTCCAAAAATGAGGCAAACATCACTCTAATCTGCAAGCATTTTGCTGAACACTGTAGAATGTCTGCAGGCTGTCAAATAAATACCATTGCTGACTCTCCACTCCTTTCAAAATGTGGAAAGAGAAAGCTCTCATAAGCAGCAGCAAGACCAAACTACTGTCAGCATTAAAGATTTTATGAAAGTAGAGGTATGTGGTTAAAAAATTTCTAAGTAAGAATGTTTTGATTGTTTTTGCTTTAAAACTTGGGGTTTTCTTCCCAAACCCTGAATGTGTGTGCAAATATATATATATAT
>VXBA01004044.1:1496-34057 GCA_013399895.1 Serilophus lunatus | reverse complement strand
AACAAATGTAAGTTTTCTGGTCCAATACTTTGAGTTGCCAACAAGGTTCTTTTGTCTTAGATTGTAAACAACATACAGAGTTCCAGACTGGAATTCTCATTGATAACCTAAGAAAATAAGGTTCTCTGATAACCTAAGAGAATAAGGAAAGCAATTATCCAAAAAAAGAAGTACAACCAAAAGAAAAAATTAGATAAAGGGTACCACAACACCTTTGAAGCTTAAATCTTAGAGGGCCAAAGTAAAAAAACTCAGATGAACTGAGGACTTTTAAAAGAGAAATGAACTAGGTTGGATAAAAAATCTGAGCAATTATGAAATAGAAAGGGGAATGTCACAACTATGACTATTTCAACAACCACCCTCGGTAGTTTAAAAAGAGACAAATACATTATTCTGGATATCTGAAAGTCTTCCTGTAGAATTTGTACCATGTACTATCTGCTAAAAAATACAATTTTTCCATCTCCTGTTAATATACATAATTATTTTTTCACAACAGTGGCACAAGCTATACAAAACATTAATATCTTATTTTTCATATACTCCCCAACAACACTCCTGAGAGATCTTAGTAGATATAAAAAACCCCAAACACGATACTTTTATTATCCCTCTTCCTTATCCCTTTCCACCAGTTTCCAATGACCAGTTTTTACCACCTGACTACACCTCTGCATCTCCTTTGCTATTTGCTGGAACTTAGACGCCCAGCATTCCTGTAATTTAACAGTAAAGGAAGAATCTAATTTTCTGGTAATAAATAATTTTCTGGTAATAACCCTAAAGGAGAATCCTCTTACTCCGTAACTTCTTCCACTATGGCTTTCATGTCTTGGGATTATGAAGGACCATGCACCAATTTCAAATTTCAATGGCAAATAAACTTTTATATAATTTAATTCAATCACAGAGTAGAAAATAAAAAAATATCTAGAACATTTAAGGACAGGTATCTTTTATTTACATGTATCCATGTTTATTATAAAACATCAAACACTGAAGATTTTTGCATTTTAACTAAAGGGAGACCAATAAATACCTTACTATAACACCAGGCCTGCATTAGAATCTAGCCTTTACCTAACTTCCACAAAACCTCACTTTTCATGCTTGGAACTGCCTATAGATGTATTTCCCCACATACAGCTATTTTCAAATACAAAAGGCATATTCACGAAATACTGACAGCACTCAGCCTCTAGGTCAAGTTGTCACCCTGACTTAAAATCAAGAAATACACAGCATATAAGAAAATACCCATTGTTTACATCCAACTTTTAGCATCACAGAAAAAAGACATTAATCTAAACTTTGCAGTAATTTCTTTCTGTGATTTCAAGAGAAGAAAAGATACAGAACATTCCAGTAATGCACATTGCAATGACCATATGCACTGTAGCAAATTACCAATTCCACTTACTTTGCTGATATAACAGCTTATCAATACAGAAATAGCATGGCTTCTTTCTATTTATAATACCACAAACTCAACAAGAGTTGCCACATTTCCTTCCTAAATCAAAACAGTTTAATTTGTCCAAAATAAAATAATGACAAAATTTAATGAAACTTAACGAAACAAGGTATTATATCATTTGAAAGAGTGCACACAGGTCTGTGCTTTTCCTTTTTTTTTGAGCATGCACAAATATAAAAGGTGTCTGGATACTTCTTGCAAACATTGACCATTTGCTAGTCAAGCTGCCCTTGTCTAGGACTTAGTTATCCAGAACATAATTCTGAAATTTGGAACAAAAGGAAGGCTTTTAAATCACTCTTACCTTCATCTATTGAGGCTTCACTACTGTATCCATCATATTCTGCAGACAGGGGACTATATTTTTGTCTGGTTTCCCATATATAGTTTTTTTGCTGTCTGCCATCCACCACTGGCAGCCTGGAACTCTGGGTTCTAGACAAGGCCTCATGATATTTACCCAGTGCTTCATCTTCACTCTCAGATGATGAACCATGCTGGTCTTTACTCATATAAGAATTGTCTGTTTGAATAAAATAAAGCAAATCGACTACAGCTCAAAATAGAATACAAGAAAATAACCATAAGAGGTTATCACTGAAATATTTAAGCTATTTTAATTAAAATTGCTGTAATAATTTAAAATTATTTTGTTGTCATTATAAGCATTTTGTGATTTTTGTAATTGGCGAGAGCTATTTTCATTTTCTGGAAAACCTGAGAGATCATTAAGCCCCAAAAAAACCATTCTAACACTTATTCCACAGAAAACTGATCAAGTCTTGCAAGGTGGCACACACTGACATCCTCGATACTCTTCACTAACTAAGAAAATACTTAAAATAATTTATGAAGAGTAAATCCAACACTACTGCAATATTACATTTGGATACCTAATATATGAAAATGGAAGCTCCTGGTCCTACATCCCCAGCTGATTTTTACTGTGAGCATGTAGCATAGCCTAGAAATGAAACTGATTTACAAAGAGAAGTCTACAACAAAATCAACTTAGGATATTTATGCCAGTAGCGCTTAAACTCACAATAACAAATGGGAATGCTAGTGAAAGATGTTTGCATGCACAATTTTATCAAACTTAAAATAAAATAAACTGATCCTTGTTCAATAACTGAAATTAATGCAGATTGCCACTGCAGACATCTGGCAACAGCAAAAATTACATGGGGGGAAAAAAAAAATCTATCTAGCTAATTTTTTTACCAGTTCTTCTATAATGCCCACTCCTGTGGCTATTTTCCAACTACATCTCAAGCGTGATTTACTCCCACAAATCAAAGACTGAGCTGCATTTTTATTGCTGTAAAGGGGAAGTCTCCTTCTCCCTTTTCAAAACTCCAAATGGATTCTGTTCAAATTTGACATGCCTTGCAGAGGCTCTGTAGATCTCAGACTCTAACGGGCACTAAAAGAGTTCATGTAAACTCAATAAAGGTGAGCATTACCACTACTCGGTGAGCAAGCCTATGGTATATGACTTCCAATGGATTTCTATTACTGTCAGAGCTTTGAGATGCCCATAAGGCTGTTTTTCAGCTCCTGATTCTGTGTGGAAATGTCTAACATGCTATCCGGCCACACTTAACCGCTTCTTCCCTCTCTGCTTTTATGCCCTCCTCCCAGTCTCTATTCTTAGCTCTGGTTCTGCATTTCCACTCCCATTAGTCTCTGTCTCCATGGCCAGTTAGTCTCACTTTACTGGCTGTGTATTCCTGCTAAAGGAGAGATTTATCTTACTCAAAATTCAGGCATTTAAGATTAAAGTAACCCAACGTATGTCAGCCATCCAGGCCTCTTACAGTCAAGTGTTTGCCTCTTACAACTACAGAGGGTCCATCCTTCCTACTTTTAGGGAAGCCTCTACAGTAGCTGAATAAAATCACTTTCCATCAAGGTCTTGCTCTCCTTGGTACTCATATAGAAAAGCCCATGCTACAAGTTTAAGTAAGACTTCTTTTGGAAAGTTACATTTTTACAAGCAGAATCCCATCCTATGCTCCTAGTTCCCAGGCCCACATTCCCAGTTCTTCCTCCAAGCATCCACTTTTAGTCTCTTATTGTGATTTCCTCTTCATTCTCTTTGTCTACTCAATCCCAGATTCTCTTTACTTGCATCTAACCAGCTACTCATAAGGTCTTTTCATCCTTAGTGTCTCCACCTTCATAAAATGTTATCCAGTTCTCTCCATTGCTGTCACCCGTCCTACCTCAAATCCCAATCTACCACCACATGCATCCTGTTATATTGTTTGTGAAGTTTCTGTCCTCACAAAGGACATGTTTGTCCTCAATTCTTCTGTTCAAACTTCCAGCGTCTTTCAGTAAACACAAATACCAAATATTCAACCCCTACAATGAAGCATATGAGTGCAAATGGGATGGTCAGTGAATTTAGCAAGCAAAGTATAAGAAGTGTTCACCATGGATTTTCAAAAAACAAACTATCCAAAAAATTACAACATCAGCAAATTCTGGTGTTTTTTCATAGAAGAATATGGGAAAAGTGCTCTCCTACATTTCAAGCACACATTCCAACATACAAAGGTGCCAAAACATCTTAGTAAAACTGATATGAAATCTACTTGTTTTGTTGCACAAATACCCAGCAGGTTTTTCCTACAATATATTTTTGAAACAATTAAAGATTTTAAACTANACACAATCTCCAACAGAAAAAAATACCTAATTTCCTCACAATTTTTTCAAATTTAGCACACAATTAATTTTAGGAAACTGAAAATTGGTCTTGAAATGGAAAAAGGCAGGTGCTACCAGCTCTACATGCAACGTGTAGGTAATCTTAATTTAGCATTTATAGGAAAAATGGTGCCTTATAAGACTGCTAATCAGCACCTTTAATTCAAGTCCAACAGATATGGTTCCTCCCTTTGTATGGATGGCTATAAACCAAGTTCAATTTCACTGATCACTTATTGAAAATATCACACCAAGCAGGATATATTCTGACTAACGCATTCAGTGCAAGAGGCTGCCCAGGAAAAGAAGTCCCCTTTGCTGGTAGACAGAGTAAAAGTTTGTATCTTGTATGGCCCTCAACAGGTTGGAAACCTCTGCAGATTTTCACAACTATAATTAAAGCAGAGCATACCAGGTCTAAAATATAGTGCCAGACATCAGTATTACATGCATCCTTTAGCACTACAAGAAATGTATTCACAAATACGAAATGAGGTTGATTAATCAGCCTGCATAAAGAGTGGAATAGTATCAAACATGGTAGCAACATGTATAAAAGAAGAGTTGAAAGTGACGTCTCTAATAATACCCTGACTTTTGTAAGCATCCAGATGTTCTCAGGGATACCAGGTATTTTTTTTCTCCAGTGCCTAGCACAAAATACTGAGAATGTATACTATTATTATAAGTCATGAAGCAAGACCTCTTCAGAGGACTTAAAAACCTCATTAAAGTTAAAACATAAGCTATCCAAGTAAATACTTTTTTTCAATTAACAATGCAAATTGGTTTCAGTCTCTTAGGAAAAAATCGTTTTCTGTGCATTAAAAAAACTCACTTCAAAATCTCAGGATTTTATGCCTCTCCTTGCCACTCTTCATTTGATTTTTACATCTTAGTTGGAAACCTGCCTAAGACAATTCACGTTCTTACTAAAAACTTAGCTTTATTTGGCTAACATGGGTCATGAGCAATTACTAAACTGTTGAAAGCTATTAATTTACTTATTATGGGGCCTAAAATGCCATTTTTGAGAGAGCATATACTTTACAAATATAATGCTACATAAAGAAATAACACATAAGATCATACCTATCATGTAAACATGGAAAACACCTCCTAAATCAAATCAAAAAAAACCAACCAAACAAAACCAAACCAAAACCCAACAAAGTGGATAACTGAAATTTTCAGATAAGGGAAAACACACAGAGTAAAGAAAAAAAATGTGTTTCATTCATATCTCTACAGAAATAGCTATGCAGCTTGCAAAATAATTGTGGAAAAATGCAAGGTTTCACTTCTTACTGTTACTTCAACTGTTATTGCAATTCCCTTATCATATTGTTTAAGACTTGATGTTGAAGACGGCACACACAGTATCCATATTAACAACACACAGGTTTCCTTTGAAGACTACAACTTTGAGAGAAGCCTCATTCTCTTTCTATCCTTAAAATCACTTAATTGCCATTTTATATTGAATCTTGTGTCTTGAAATCATTAACTTACATATCTCAGTATTATTCTGAAGATCTACTGTAATGTAAATGCAAGAGAAGTTATCATCTTAGCACATTTTATGCAATGTTTTTAAAATAAACAAAAACCACTTTCACAGAACAGGTATTAATTTCCAGTATTAATTAATGGACAGTTTTCAACAGAAACCACACAAGGCACTGCAGAGAAGGTAAGAAAAACTGTATAGAAAAAAAGGAAAGTTAGAACAGAGAAAAGGCATTCATTAATCAATTCCTTTAAGTAATACTTCAGAAAGTAATTAACTTCCAAGAAATATCAACATGATCAGAGAATGAAGCATTGAAATAAACAAACCTACTTTCAACCACAGGACATCGTTATTAAATATGTAAATTAGGTGAAAAAAGTAGGAATTAAGTTTCAGGAAAGGTTGAAGAATGCAGTTTGCTAACAGACTCCTCACCTTTTCCTGCTGTCTTCTTATTACATAGCTCTCTTTCTAATTTCTTTGAGTTTTTCTCTTTACCATCATGTGCAATGGTAGCTGATACATTGCCTTCATCCTTTGAGATGTGTTTTTCTTCTCTGTCAAAAAAGGCTTCAGATTTCTTTTCTTTGATTTCATTAAGGCAACTGGGACGGTCATTGTGCATCTTCTTCAAGCTGGAGCCTGGTAATTTTTGCTTCTGTACTTCGACAAGTTTTGTTTCTAAATCTTGAGGAACATTCATTCTGTGCACTTGATCAGAATCCTTAAAATCAACTCCAGGCGACCGTGGACTGATTTTTCTATGCAAGTGATTCTTAGAATTATCCAATACTGCATATAAGCTGTTATCCACCTCCTCAGTAGATTGCTCCATGGTAAATTTATAATTTTTCCGGTTACTATCCCTCAAGAACTTATCATTTACAAAACACTCATTTCCCCTTACTGCTTCCCCTTTAGAAGGTCCTCCTACAGACTTCAAAACCTGAGGTACTTGTGTATCACTGAAAGGATTATTATTATCTGTGCCTCTTAACTGGCACTGGTTTTCGTCCAAGACACGGTCAGATACTCCCACTTGACTTGTACTTTTTTTTACAGACTCTAATGAATTATGATTCTCTTTATGTTCTAAAATACCTCTCTTCACTTTCATGCTAATATCCTGAGAATGAGTTAATGGTGGTGTGTGTTCCTCTCTCCCTTCCACAGGTTTATCACTCTGTGTCTTGGAGCTCTCATCTTCTGCACGGAGGCCACTTATCATGCTGGTTACTTGTTCTGTTACTGAGTCAGCTACACTGTAGCTGACCTCTCCAACAACACTGGCCAGATCATCCACAGCACTGCTAAGGGTGTCCACCAAGGAAGACACAGAGGGAAGGCTCAGATTTTGCTGAAGGCTTTTGAAAAACGCCATTTGTTCAGCCTATTCAGCAACAACTTTTAAAGTTCAAAGGTCCTCTGCTTCACAAACTGATCATCTCTCTTTCTCCAAGTTCAGTTTCAGAGCTATATGCTTTTGCTATTTCAAAAATCAATATATTTACCAGGGGAAGTTGCAGCTTTCCTCTTTTCATTCAATGTGCATTGAAAATAATAAGAAAACAGCTAAATAAATACCTTGAAATGATGTCACAATCAACCAGCAAAAACATAGTCTTTCATCAACTGCAGCATCAACTAGCCATAATAAAATTCATTATTTTCAAAAACAAGAAAACTGTGTGAAGTGGAAATATTTTTTTAATTACTCTAACCTGCAAAGAAGAAGTTGTGAGACATTTAAATTATGTCCTTTCATCAACATCACACTAAAACAAGCTTTTAACATAACACAACACACATAATGGAGACTTCTTCACCCCAAAATATCTGTTGTTTTTTAAATAAGGTGAGGTATTTTGGAACATGAAGATTTATTTTGTAGCAAAAAAGAAAGTTAATATGACAGACTTAATTTCCAGGAGGAGAATTTTCTTTGTCTCCAAGAAAATTGAAAATAAAAATTTAGCCCCATATTTTAAAAAACTAGAGGGGAAGAAGACCTCTTCAATTTCCCGTTCTGTTCTCTGGTGACTGCCTCTTTCTCTCAAGCCAGCTAACAAAGTCTGTTCAGTATCCACAGCACACAAGTAGAAAAGGTAGTTCTACCAATTCTCAGTATCTTTTTCCAGGCTTAAGTTTTTTCATTACACACATGATCCTTAAAACACATTGTTGTATTAAAAATATTCAATAATTTGTTAGTAATAGATGTTTCTAATGTTTTACTTCTTTAAAATTATTTTCCAGGTGAAAAATGCAAGACCTCTAAAAGTTCGGTGTAGGATTTTAATAAGCTGAGTGAAAACTCAATAATCCATTGACAAATTTACTTGATAAAATTTAATTATACACAATTAGCATGTTTAAAATAAGTTTGAGAGTATTCTCATAGGGCAAGAGAAGTATCTTCCCATAAGCAAATGTCAATTCTAGCTGCTGAGTTTCTGTGGTTTGTGGATACAAAGGTTTGTTCCTTTCCAGGTATTGCAGTCACAGGAAAAATCAACACTGTTCTGTTGTTACATCCTTGTAAAAATGTGCATTCTTATAATTAAGTTAGTACACTGTATGTCAGATACTTACAAAGTTTATCTTGTGAATTCTTTCTAGTAGTGTATCCTGAATCGAGATCTGGGAAACCACTAACATTTTCAAAACAAATCTTCTTATTAATATATAGGAAAAGCAGCAGCATGAGAATAATGAACACCCCAACTGCAGACAGGAATCCAATTGCTTCAGGAGATACTAAAAGAAACAGAAAGAAACAAAAGAAACACATTTTTTAAAATCTTGTAAAAGTTAGTAAAGTTGCAATATTATCAGAATCGATCATTAACAAATACCTCTAAAGTTGCAAATATAAAAAACACCATTTAAATTTGAGTTAATGTTTAATCATCTTTTCAAAGAACAAGAGCAAGAGGTTCTGCCACAGTACTGGACTCCGTAACAAGACAGGGTCTCTGCAGGAAAATGGGGAGATTACTGTAAGCTGCCAAGGCTGGTCATGTCTGACGGAACCTCTGACAGAGCGAGCACTGGAAGGGAGCTAAGAGCACCCCGTCTTCCTGGAGGTTTGGCTACCTGGACTCAGGGTCAACTCTGAAATAGTGCTGCCAGGAAGGGACTGATCCTTCACCCTGTCAGCTTGTTATGTCCAGCACCTGGCTCCTCTTCCCTTAGGGACCAGCTGGTCTGCACTGCTCCCTGACAACCAGGATACTGTGTGAGCGAAAAACAGAACGAGAAATAGCACGTATGTTCACTTACCTGTGAACCAAGAAAGAGCTAAATAGAACAGAGATAAAACATACTTAATTAAAGTCAGGCAGAGGTAAAAGAGGCCAAAGTAGGCTGAAATGTCTTAGAAAATATGTAAAACAAAGAATATGTAACTGCTGTAAAGCAGATGACTGAAAGGGAGTACTGGCAATCTTTGGCAGGGGTAGAATCTTGCAAGTCTCAGTATCTAACTAAAAACACAAATAATACCATTTAAGACTAAGATTACAAAGGAAAGGTTTTTAGAAATATGAAATCTGCAAATGGTTGTGGATTGAAGGAATGGGGAAAGAATAATTAAGAGGTAGCTTTTTTATTTGAAAGGAGAGTAGGCAAAGAAAGGGATACAGAAGGGCAGCAAAAACAAAGAGTCTAGAAATGTAAGAAATAACAAAGAACTTATAAAGGCAGCTGAAGAACAAGAGAAGGTAGATCGTTTGAAAGCAGGGCAGATGCCCACAGACTCCAATGAAGCTGAGCCATTTCATTAACAAAGGCTGCCAGGATATCAGAGGGAAGACTCACGGGAAACTCAGTGGACTCTCTGGGTCCAAAACACTTGAAGTGAGAATTTAAAAGGATGACAGAATTGCATATTTGTTACTAACTAGGGAGAGAGGTTAAAGTCAAGGATTATAGAACTGTAATTCCATAATAAGTGGGTGCAATTTGTAAGAAAAAAAAGTGTTAGAACTCAATAATTACACACAATTAACAAAGGTGCAAGGCATTATAAAAATGTAAGTGATCCTAGTGGAATGCTGATTAATTTAATAAATCTGTTAATTGGTTTATTAGTAGTGATCAATTAAGAAATATTATAGCCTCAGTTATGTCTCAAACCTGCATTCTAAACAGAGAGAGTAACATCTTGAGGTAACAGACACCTTAACACTCAAGAGTGGTTTTTGTGGCCACAACACACAAACATGCGTCTTTCAGCATTGAACCTGAATGCACTCATCTGGATGAAAGCTGGGATTTCACATATCCCTTTCTTCCTGCTGATTTTGCTAGACTCTCTACTCACTATCACCATTCTTGATTTTTTTCTCTTAATTAAAGATTTATGACGATTTATCAGATTTACAAATTCTGTTTGCCAAGATCTTGGCACTTCGCTTCAGGACAATAGCGCTGCATGGGAACATCTTTCACTACATAAAAAGGAGTGGGATTACAGAAAAGTTAGCAACAGATTTCGCACTCTCAGAGATCCAATATAAAAGGACAAGAGGCAAGAGTCCGAAATAACTACAAGAAAAAAAATCTAGTTGAAGATGAGGGGAAAAGTCCAGAATAAAAGAGATTTGTCACTGGAACAGATTGCCTACAGCACTTATAGAATCCAACTTGAATGTTATCCCCTCTTTGAGGAGGGGACTGAACTGCAAATTACTTTCCCAGGAACCTTCCAAAATAAATCATTCTCTGATTCGACATATGCCCTTTGTAAATCTGGGCTCATATATCTATGTAGAAGTGTTGACTGAGAAACACATGCAGTTCCACAAACTCCTCAGTTCATTTTGCAAGATGATAGGGAACATTTCCGTCTGTGGTGCTGTTTTTAAATTATTAGACAGGTGTCTTTTAAAAACTGAAAGATCAAAAGAAATGTGTCCTCCACCATCTAAAATGGATTGGTCAGATTTGCACTTCTGTTTTAAGCTGGATAACCAGACCTATCTGAAACTGTGAAAATTATTTTTGCTTCACTTTTTACCTCTGACCAGAAGAGATTCACTCATGTAAATTGGGCCTACAACCCTGAAAATTTTCCCATGAGGAGGAACTTGCCAACAACTTCAAATGAGATGTCCTGCTGCCTCAAGCAGGGAAACAAGGTGAGAAAAGTGAAATTCTATTCTGGAACAGAGAGGAAAGGCAGCTACATTTTTTTTTACTATTTTCATTATCATGAACAAATAGAAATAAAAAAATTTGGCATGTGTCAGGTATTCATTTATCATTTGTCAGGCGTTCCATTTTCATGGAATCTTCCTACATATGGGAAAACTCTTGAGACTTGGCAAACGCCTTAGTTCATTTGTGACCTCAAAGTTTAACAGATGAAATCTCTTAAGATGCTGCTGACAGTAAGCATGCTCCCACTCCTCCCAAGACTACATATGGATAGCTGAGAATATCTGGGCCTATTGGAACAACACCCAGTTTTCTTTGAATTATTGGTCCTGACCCAAATGAGGCTAGAGACTGGGCCAAGAGCAAAGAAAAAATTTTCATTCTTCAATGACTTCCAGTTGCTAACAGATATCCAACACAGAGATTTCTGCAGTGGCAAAAAAGGCAGGAAGAAAATGCAATTCACCAGAACACGAGGACCAGCAAAAGTGAGAGTGAAGTAGAAGGTGGCAATTAGGCACAAGTTGGTGATGTCCAGTGAGGAAATGGGAAGCACGAGTTACGAAGTAAAGGTGCAACACGGAGATAAGAGCACACAGAACAAGTTGGAAACTGATGAGAAGGCAAAAAAAGAAGACAGGTAAGTAAGACTTGACAGGTAAGGATTATAGGACCACAGAATTTATCTATGAGAATAATTGCTTTGTTATTGGAGCAGGCTGTACTAAGTAAGTTTGCTCGAATTCAGTGTCAACACTGATTTGAGCAGATTGAACTGAATTCCAGTCACAGAATGCTTAGCAATAAAGGGCAGTGAATGTTTCCTTTCAATAGGATAGATTAACTGTACAACATATTCAGGGGAAGGTGCTCTTGCCTATTTCACATTTGATCTTTTAAATCTGTAGGTTTAAGTTATTATTTTTAATTTTTCACTGAAATCTTTCTTTCAGGCTGCTCTGATCCATCAAAATATGTGCTTAAGGAAGTTCTCCACAGCCTAAAAGTAACTTGAAAACCTAACACTTTTAGCTTTTTTTCTCCAGTACTTCATGGATATGAGTAAGTGAAAAAAAGGCACTGTCTGCAAGCTTGATAGTTCTCTATGGAAACACAGTATCTGGTGACATCTTTCTGGAGTGAAGACAGAAACATAGGCTGAGAGCTTACAAAAAGAATGAAACTTAAACCACAGCAAGACTAATTAATTATTAATGTCCTTCATTGTGAACATAGGACTTGAAAATTGTATCTTTGCATCAATTTGCACCCATGTAACGGGTCTTACAATATTTGTTCACAGATTAAGTATATTATCAAGTTGAAGTCCTGTAACAAATTACCATTATAAAGCCAGGGGAAAAAATTGTGCTTCAATTTCCCACACGAAATGTGTACAAATTCCCACCTATGAGTACAGGTTTTATACATTAACCCTTCAATTAGTTTCTCACAGTTGAAGTGTCAAGTAGGTATACTTCATAGATAGAGAAAAAAAATCTTTTTTTTTTGCATCTAAAATACATCTGTGCTACATTCAGTGGCCAAATTATTTTGATTCAAAACACATTGTCATAAATGCTGGCTTGTCTGGGTATTAATTGTACCATGAAATGCATTTAAAAAACCTTCAGAGGTTCCCAGTGGTTTCTTCTATTGTCAGAATCAAGTAGAAAAGCATTACTTTCTCACAGTTGTATTTCAAATTCAAATATCCTACATGTATGAACTTCATAATTATCCTCAGGTCTTTGGACAGTTTTCAACAGAGAAAGTTTGAATTTATGAATTTATGCTTGAAATTCATAATAATATAACACAAGTTTAGAAAGACTAAAAGAACACACATCTTCCTACAAAGTTATTAAGACTAATTGAATAGCTGGCTATGGAAATGGCATAGAAAGTTATACACATTACAGAAGCATTACATTAACATCACTTTAATTTACTTTTACTGTTATCATCACTAGTGTTAAAGTTATTAGTACACAGAAACTTACCATCTCTTCATCCTAAATATCAAATTAGCACCTCTTTCTCTAACAACTTCCCTGTTATGAAATATTTTTTTCTTTTTCAAAAGTTTCAAACTCTTCTGAAAATAACAGCACCTTTAAAAAAATACCACCAGAACAGCAAAAACTCTCAAACATATTAAAAAACCTCTAATATTTTTAATATAAAATTTAAAAGCATTTAAGGGTTTCAGTAGGTATCTACCCCCAAATTGTATTTAATATCCAATCAATTATTTTGGAGCTTCCACACTCTATATCATACTGCTCACTTAGTAATGTACAAAGCCACATAGTTATCTTAGTGATGTTTTTCAATTATTCATTTACAAATGCAATACTTTCTCTTCTAAAAACAAATTAACTAACTAGAGAGAATAACATGAAGAACCTCATTAAGATCCTACCACCAAAAAAATTTTGAAATTAAAAATGTGAACTTATTTATAACCAGTTTCATTTTTTTACAATTTTATGCAAGATATTTTAGCCTTTTAAATTCTTTTAAACAAACGGGACAGGTGTTTTGTATTTAGTCCTGAAGAAAAATTATTTTTATTGCTATTGACTTTTTACAGCATTGCATCTCAACATTACATGAAAATAACCTGTGCTGTCCAGCTCAAAAATATTTTCATCTAAATGCTATTCAGTGCTGCTTGTCACTTCTTTCCAACAAGAAATTAACATATTTTCAGAAAGCTGAACAGGTTACTGAACCAAAAAATAAGATTTGTGCCTTGATTGCCTTTTTTCCATGTTTGAATTATTTATGTCCAAGGAGAATCTATTTATTTCTCTCAGACAACTCATGTAATAACAGAGAAAAAAACCCAAACAAAACCCTCTATGCCTCAGTCTGCTCACAAGTGAAATACTCTGGTTTGACTGATTACTCCAAATGTACTTTCATATGTGTCAGTTTGCAGATACATACTTTTTCCTTTTATTACGTGGGATGGTCTCTTCCCTAAAAGTAAGTAACTGAACTTGAAGGCTACCTAAGATTTTGTGCTCTTTCTAAACAGCTTTTCTTTAGCAACAAAAACTCAATACATGTTTCATAACAATTTAGCAGAATTAGTATCTTCCTGTTTGCTGGAGTAGCTGAAGAAGTAGTAACAAGTGAATAGAATCTTATTTTATCCAGTGTTGTGTTAGAAGAGTTAAAACACTAAATTCTTGACTACCTGCACCTTTTGTCCACATAAACCATCTGGCAGTTGAGATCACTATTAGAATACTTCCCCATATAGAAATCAAGAGTAACTTTACCACAAAAATTGACCAGCTGATGTTGCTGCTAAAATTCAATGACAGACAATGATCCAAGAATTCTCCCTAACCATTTTATATTAAATGTGTCAAGAGATAAAATTCCAAACTTCCTGTTTTAAATCTTTCTTCTCTCAGGTAGAACTTTGGAACTACGCAATTCCCTTCTCACAAATTCACCTGTTTCTTTTGCTTTGCCAAAACAAACACCAGGAAAAGCATTTTATCACAACTTAAACCACACAATTATATCTCATATACATTTTTTAGTGACATTTAGGCAACATTCAAACTGGAACTTTTCTGTATAAAGCTGCCCACTCCAATTCAAATTTCTGTGTTCTCCAGCAGAGACTTCTCAGCTTGGCCCACTACTAATGGCTCCATCTGCCAGTGTACTATGTTAAATACACTTTATACTGCTAGTCTTATGATCCTTCACTTGTGTCTGTTCTTCGTTGTACAGTAAGTTTACAGACTCTCCAGTACAAATGAAAAGCACCCGCAACATGAGCCACCTGTACTTCAACTCTTTAAATATCCAGGATATCATCAAGCAACATGCAATTTCAAATGAAGAAGATAAATTTGAAATGACAACTGAATTTCAGTGCAGAACTGAAAAGAACATTGCATTTCCTAAAGAATAAAATTATTAACAATTTTAGCAACATGAACCTTTCAGAAGTTTTTAAGACTGACAGAATTAAATCAGGATGAAAGAGATTATTTAACTTTCTATTTGGAATAGCAATGGCCATTAAATAGACCTTTCAAAGTACTGCTGAAGAAAACAGAAAACTTACATTATCTGAAGTGATAGAAGATGCCACTTATGCGTTAATTACTAAAAAATGTCATATCCCTAATTTTAAGCAAAAAATAAATGTGCTTGTTTATATGAAAAGCTTACTGGAATTAGTGTATCATGACAACTGCACTGGTCTAACTCCACTCTCACTTTTATTCCAAAGGCAACTTACCAGAAATAATAGCAAATTTTTTTATCATGTCACTTCACACTGGCTGAAGAATAATATCCATTGCTACAGAGACAAATCAGAAATTCTTTTCCCCTTCATTTTCTTAGTATCTAATTACAAGAACTAATAAGAAAAATACATTTTAACATCTAGATTCCAGGAATTCTTTCACATAGGAAGAAGGTCTACAATTTAATTTAAAAATTCCGTTTATTTGATTTTATTATTAGCAATTAAATTACTTGACTAAATAGAGAAAAATGGCTGGGTTCATCAAGTTAACTAATCACATACATAACTGCATAAAAATACTTGTAGCAGCTCTAGTACTGCCTCTGCAGATTGTCATTTCCAGGATTCTTTTCCCTTTCTTTCAAAGTACCTTGCTGAAACTGTCTTTTGGAGATAAATTTAATTACAGGAAAAAGAGGACCGTGGTCTCCAAAATACCACTGATCTAAGAATGAATTTAGGAATAACTGAAGCCATAGTCTGAGATGGAGATTTAAACTTTTGACAGAAATCCTCTAATTCCTAAATCCTTATGGGCTGAGAAAGTTGTCAGCCTGCCATCCCTGCTGACTTACCAGTCCCTCAATGCCTCTTCTCTCAAACATGGAATTCATCTCCTATTAAGCAGTATCTCACAAGAGAAAACTCCGAAAGAAACAAGCTAAGGAAGTATCACATTGCCACTTGGAATAGACATTGATCGTGGAATCATCTTGATTAGCTCCAAATTCCAATAATCTGTTGCAATTACACAGCATATTACATGACTATTATCCACGCAGTGGGTAAGAGAACAGCAGTGATTTTAATTTTTTTAAATGGCATTCTCAAATAATCCTCCCAAAGCAAAAGTATTAAAGACACACAGGGGTCTAGAGACTTGCAGTTTAAAAGTTCATACCTATTACAAAGTAGCTCTCCACTATGATGGGGGAAGGGGGGGGGGGGGGGAATCTATATAATAACAATCTTTTAAAACTACATTTTTCCTTATTTGACACTACAATTAACAACAAAGCACGAGACAATCCAGCACAGTAATTAACTAAGATATACAGTAAGGTACTGTGTGGTAAAAACGATTATATGAACATGAGTGAAGAAATGCCAGGCTTTGGATATGGCAACATTCTTACACACACAACTTGCCATGAAAGAAAGGGTGCTGCCACAGCTGGACTTAAATGACTCCCACAGCTTTCCAGAAGACTCCAAACACAGAGGAACATACACAGAAGCAATACTCTCCTTCCTGTATGGGCTTCAGTAAGCTCCAAGAAAAGGACTTATTGCATATTAAATTTTCTCTGACCCAAAACATACATAAAGAGAAAGTGCGCTTTACTTTGCACTGCCCAAACCTGAACCTCTAAATGAGGAACAACATATATTATATACTTATAATCATAGAATTATAGAATATCCTGAGTTGGAATGTGAGGATACCTAGTCTAAAGAAAATTTGTTACCATCTTTGGCATGACCTTTCTCTTGAGGAAGAAGTTCTACCAGCTGAATGATAGCAGATAGAAAGGAGGAAAATTATTTTATTTCTCTTTCAGAAGCAGTTACTTAGTGTAGACTAGCATTAAAAGTCTAAGATAACTTGAATATCAGATGCAGTCGACTTTCAATAAAATGTTTCTACTTTTAAAATGAAACTGGAGAATATTTTTTCCACTTGTATTAAATGCAGTGGGCAACTTAACACTCAGACACATGCAAACAGATTAAAGTAGTTGACCAGAACATTAAAGAGGAAAAGTTCTACTTTAAACATATTTCTGACAAAGCAAAAATTCATACCTTATCTTTTAAAATTATTATTAAAAGTGACATTTTTCATTGTCAGCCAAAGACACTGTCTTTTTGCAACTTCTCTTTTGCACACTAAAGAGAGCGTTGCTGTTCCATTATTAGTCAAAGTCAGTTTGCTGAATAATTTCCTTTGTTTGCAAGACTGCCACAACAATAGAAAGAACATCTTGCAAAAGAAAAAGGGCTTAAAAATAATTTTTAAACATCTGAGCAACTCATCCCTTACTCAGATACTCAATTTAATTTTTATTCCATGAATTAAATATAAAATACATTGCTGAGTTAATGTATCACTTTGCATTACTTCAAAGGTAAACAAATGAACTATGAGGTGTGGAAGAGACCTGAAAGTATTATGGCCATATATTTTCCTCTTTAATGTCACTTCCATGTTGTACAGTGAATATCATACACAGCAGAATATATTAAAGAGAGGTTTTCTTCAGTTACAACTTAGTATCATAAACACTTACCACAAGTTTGTCTTGTCTGCACAAAGAGAACCTGAAAACAGCCTTAATTAACATATTACTGCATGTTACAATGGCCAATTCCAAGTTAGACTTGCAGCCTACCTACAGTGCATTATATATCCAAAAATAGATACCTTTTTCTCAAGTCTGATCTCAAGCTCCTCGAATTCTTGTGCCAAATTCTTCTATGTCCACAGCAAATAACCAAAGGAACACCTTATGTAACTCTCATGGCTCTCTCAAAAAACAACTGTGCACTAGGAAAATACCCAGATAACTGGCAAGCCAACCATTAACTGAGTAGTTTCAGAAAAATCCTGTCACTTCAGCTCTCAAAAACTAAGCAGGACTCTTTCCACAGCCAAGTCTTCAATTTGTATTGTCAGACATTGAATGTATGTGTGTACACAAAATAAACTTCCATTAAATAATAGATGTAAACAAGAAGTTAATTTCTAATAAAAGTAAAAATCTGTTTGGCTTTTTTTCCAGTTTCCAGAATTCAACAATGTGTAAATACACAGTTCAACCACTTAGCTGTGTTAAACACAGGAGACACAAACTTCAGTGTTTCCATAATAACTGATCATACATCTTTGGTTATTTTTTATAGCTTGAAACTGCTTCAATATTAGCTATTAGATGTTATATAACAGCCACAAAATATTCACATTTTTCAGGACACACACTCCATGTATTTACATATTTAGAAGAAATCTCTTTAAAAATACAAATTAGTTTTTAAAGCTCTCCAGAAAAGCCCATCAGTCTCCTTACTCCTAATCCGCTCTTTGCAGATTCTTCTCAAAAATACATGAATCTGCTAAAAGCCAACAAAATAACAAAACACTGTAAAAGTATCATAATACTTCTTGTGCAGACTAGAAGTGGACTCACCACAGTCTTTCCTGGGCAACTACAAAGTTATAACAATGTTATGTGACATGGGAGCAGCCCTGTGCCAGACAGTTACTACACCTTTGGGTAGCAACTCTGAGTTCTGCATCAATGCCATACTGGGATTATATTTCCACTAAAATACAGATAATCTCAGATATTGAGTAAGCCTTAAAAATGGAACTTAAAAATCTTTGGGTCTTGGAAAGGTAATAAACAAATCTACAAATCAAATTCGTTTTGTTTCAGTGGAAATGTCATTAACATCCACAAAAGCTTTAATGATGCTTTTAAATGGAAATACAAATAAAAATGGAGCTATTTGCAGTCTAGGTTAGTGCAGCCTAGAGTGGCCAAAAATTTGAAGATAACAAATGTAAATACAAAAATCTCCATGGATTTGATCAAGCTGAGAAATGAAAAAACTTTCACAAAAAGAAAAAAAAAAAAAAGATGTTTCAGGTTATTTTCAGCTAAATAATTTTGGAGCAGACATTTCCTTTTTAAGGCTTGGGTTTTGTTTTTACAGCCTTCACATAAAGGTAAGAAGTCTTCATTGTGTAATTTGAGCCAAATTGTGTGGTCACACACAGCTTTGCAGACTTCCAGTCATTTTCCACATCTCATCATATGACACTCCAAAGTTCCTATTTTCCTAGCAAAAATGAATAGGCAGGCAAGAAAAAGACAATTTTAGAAAGAAAAATTAATCACCAGCAACAGATGTCCTTCAAGTCATATAATCCCCAAATAAATTGTAATTACACTCCATCACTTGAAACCGGAAAGTTTTCCCGTGCATTATTCATAGAAGACACATGCTTGCCTGCTTGCTTACTTTTCCCTATTCAATACAGGAAAAACGAGATGGAACATCACTGTTTATCCTATTAGTTGCTTCTCAACGTGTACCTGGAAGGACTATGAGAAAGATGGACAGAAAGCAAAGCACAAATGTACAATGGACATCTCTAAGAACTGCAGTTACTTAATGCTGGCTATTTACTCCTAATGTTTCTCTCAGATGTTCCAAAAAGCACTCCTAACTACAGTCAGAGGGCAGTCACAGTTATCCACCATGCCCAGCAGAAACCACCAGAGGCTTTCAGGCAAATTGAGAATCATTTTGTCAAACACTGCCCCAGCTCTCAATGCCTCACAGACAGTATTTGATGAAAATCAGGGAATGGATGAATGCCAGGAGGGCTGGTCTGTGCTCTCCTGATGCCACAGCCACACAGACACCAGTGAAAAAGGAGAGGGCCACACTGCAAACTTAGCCACCACCAGGCAGGACTACAGGACCACACCTGTGTCAATGTGATCACTTAATCTGTCCATCCAACATCTACAGTGAGCTCACAAACCAAAAAACAGCTTGGCTTTCATGGAGCAGCCAAGAAATGGTGAACTACATCCTGTACAACCTTGACATGAGTATTCAGTGGCACTAAGGACAAAGTTGGAAGGTCTGATTTGACCAACTTGAGACAGCTGGCAGCCAAGAATTCTCAGCTTGGAGGAGCTTGAGGAGGTCAAGAGATGCTGAGCCTGCATCCTGGCAAGCAAGCAGACCTGGACAAATGGCAAATAAAGCAATCCTTAGGAGTCTGGCCTCAGTCAGACAATAAAAGCACCTTGAATGTGTATCAGCAGATGTCAATTCCTAGATAAAGCAATCAAAACTCTACATGACTGGAAGATTTGTAGTACAATGTCAAGCACCTTCTGCTTTTTATGTGCATGTCAAGTAGGGAGCTAAGACAGACAAGAATGCACCCACTAAAAGGAGAACTTGGTCAGTAACAAGGCTGGGCACAGGGGCACACAGGTTAGAATACGCACAGAAACTCGCATAAGTAAAAAAGGAACCCAACATAATGCAAGCATAAATGACACTGAGAGGACATTCCTTTTTAATCACACCCCTAGGCTAATTTATAACCACCAATGCTAAAACATAGGTTCCATGCAACTATCATTTAAAAAAAACAACTAGTATTATCATATGGCAAATGGAACTGAGAATCTAATGTTCGAATATAACTTAGAACCTTAAAAGAAGCGCATCTTTTCAATTTAACTTCCCAGCAATTAGCATTAAAGTCACAGAGCACTGCCTCCACAAATGCAGAAAAATGGTTTCTCTTGAAATTACTACAGTATCCTAAAATAAATTGGGACTAGCAAGATCAATAGATTTTGAAACTTTAGCAGTAGGCTTCCTGAAATTCCAATGAGTTTCACAATCCAGGAAGAAAAGCAAGGGCTATTGAAGAAGGAATACAGAGCACTGTGTGTACCAACTCATCCATCAATAGGAAAAGAGAGACAACAATAAAAAAAGATGTTTAAAAAGCCAAACCAAAGCTTAAAAAAACATTAAAAGAAAAAAGTTCACCTCTCCTGCAAGATGAGAATAAAGTAATAAAAAAAAAAGCAAGATCAAAGTGATTCACAGTTTAGAAAAGCAGAAAAATGCTTTTAATTACAGTACTGTAAAATTGCATCCAACACTCAATAATTCTTTTATTTCTTTTCTTTGGAAAAGATGACTTGTGATCATAAAGCTATTTTGACCTTAACCAGTAAACTTAATTCTGAGGTTAGGCAGTGTTAATATTTCAAGAAGTCCCCAAAATTTGACTAAAATCTCCAAGTTAATGCAATGGAAACTAAGAGGACAGACAAAAATTCTTCCCTCAAAGTATGATGCGGTTTGACAATACTATTGAGCCAGTCTAACACTCAGTTGTTGCCAAAAGACTCTTGCAGTCTCCTTCCACTCCCACCACACTTTGTTACTCCTTTCCTTTAGAAAGCACTGAGACTCTTCTGACCTTACTGTGACTCAATTCAAAGAACTAATCTCTGAAGAAACTATTTCTTTTTGGTTAAGAGTAGCTTTCAGATCAGAAGACACAGATTCAACAGCAATGCTGCAGGAAGGAGCACGGGGCTGCCAAAAGGGACAAAAACCAAACCTGTACCTAGCCTTTACATCACCTGAGCTGTTCTGTCAAGTTCCAACTTCAGGTATCATAGCTCAGCTTTAAGCCTGTAACATTCCTCCCTTGGAGCACAGCTCTGTGTTCCTTGCTCTGACAATTACTGAACTCAGCTGTTTTCAAGCAAGTTTGAGCCATTACCATCTCACCTGAAATCAGAGGCAGAGATTGCCAGTTCGTTACATCAGTTGTTTAAAACATTCTCATAACTTTCTATTACTACTAAAAATCAAATCAGCCTACAAATATCTGCACAAGGCAAAGATCAAAATTTTCATCCCACCACAGGTGAACAACGTTAACAAATTCCATGTAACTCTGAATATTGGAGGAGTATGTTTATCCTTCTTGCAAAAAATCGAATTTTATTTGGTAATTTGATTTTTCACTGACAGCATCAGCATCAAAAGATTCTGCAACACAAAGATACAACACTAAGCTCCAGAAAAGGCAAAATCATAACATGAGGCAGCAGCTTTCTCCCCAGAACTATTCACAAGCTAAGAAGAACACTTTCACAAATCAGTGCTTACCTTTTCTAATGCAGATCAGCTCATGTACACCACAAGTTCTTTCTCCACCTATATGGAAAAAAATCATTAGAAAATAGAAACAAATAAAATGTATTTGGTTTCCTAGTAAGATTTAGAAACAGTATAAAAGAGTTCCAAAACTATGTAATTTAATAAAAATGCAGAAGATGGACTTAAAAAAATTTCAATTTATACATTAAATCCTTTGGAGAATACAGCGAGTGTATTTTTGGCTTAGTATTGCTAATGGTGGTACAGTTTGAAAAGTTTTACATTGAATTTATACAGATAAAATTATAAAAGTACCTTAACTGAAGCCACACTAATGATTCACAAGTATAAAAATAATTTCCTGTTTGGCTGGAACTACCTTATAGAAGGGTATCTACATAAGAATTGTCAAAATATCAAAAATATTTGTAACATAAAGCCAAAATAACATTATGATTACGTTCCTCGGTAAAAAAAAATAAAACAGTGAAATCCCGTTACCAAGGGGTGGGTTTGTCCTGGAATTTCTCCTTTAGGGATTTTTTTAATTAAAAAAACAGATGTACAGAATTTAAGATATTTATACAAGAAGAATAAAATTGTTGCTAGAAACACTAAGCTTTCATTTACATTCCAACAAAAGGCATTTTAATGTTAGAATTACAGCTCATAAACAAAGCACCAGCACATAATATACCTAGTGAGGACAATGAAGGCATCCACAAGGGAAGGAGAATACATTTGGTCAAGCATGTTCAAAGAGTAGAGTGTTGATCAAGGGATGGGACAGCAAACAAGCCTTGCAGAAAAGGAGGAATGGGCAGTGACAAACAGCTGAAGAGATTCTTTTAATAGTATATAGAAATTACTGGAAGAGTTTGATTTTTTTTATTGTGATCATTTCATATGAATAAATTTACAGTATTCACGATCCTCTTCTCTTTTAAATATATATTTTGGAATCACATGCCCTGTGGTCAAACCTTCTAATTCCAAACGACCTCAAGCTTTTCTTAATTACACCCTAACACCCACTAAGCCTATTTCCACTGACAACAAAGGACTGCTTGCATACGAACACAGAACCGAGGGGAACTGCCCAGGTTTTCATACCCAGTTCTCTGCAATCTCATGAAAATAAAAAAGTAAGAGTTCCAACAACTCACTGAAGCATCTATTCCATTTGCATTAACTGCTCCAAACACTTCACAACACACTAAAACAAGCTTAGGTAACAAAACCCTTTGCATCTCAAAAATACAGAAATACATTACATAGCACTTATTACTCTCCTCCATTCCATAATAAGTGAATTATGACATACAATACAGCAGACTATGATATAGAATCAACTAATACCTAAAACTCTTAATTGATAGCACTAGTAGATGGTGTAAAGATTTTAAGTACACCTCTATTCGTAGTTAAATTTATACTTTAAAGAAATAACTGTAGGAAATGTATATATTGGAAGGAAAAAACAGATAAAAGGGAACAAATAAATGGAGTAAACCATATCTCTTCTAAAATAAAATCAAATTTCTGTGAAACTAAAAAGAATCCTCACTTTTTGTCCAATTTTTTTTTCATATTCAGTAATATAAAATACAAGCTTCAAAGACACTCTTAAATGGGAAATCAAGTATCAAGAAGTCTGAGGATCCTGTAGTTTTGTAGTCATCACCATTACAAAAGCCAGTTATAACAGCAATATAATTCCCTCTTTTCAGTGCATTCTAGAAGCTGGACAACATTATTTTCATTCAGAAAACATAAGAAAAACTAAATTAAAAAATAATCTGCTTTTATGACAACAAGGCATCTAAAAAAAAACAGATTTAGAGAGAAGATTACAACCTACTTTACAGACACTGCAATCATCTTCAGGGTACAAAACAAACCAAAACAGTGACTAAAAAGTCACTCCCTAGTCTTCTCCCTAGAATTTCTTCTCCTAATAGTCTCAAATTCAGCAGAGAGAAAATAATAAAAATTACTAAAAAAAAGAATTTTTCATTATACAGATGCCAGACAGTTAAAAATATTCACCTAGAAATGACTGAGAGAAGAGAGGAGCAGTAGATTTTAATTATATTCACTGATCTCAGTGAAATCAATCTTAACCATAAAATTCTCATTTTAGGTTTGGATTCTGCATTGCTACCTATTGCTTTCTAACGAACAAGATCTTTATTCAGTCATTTAGATGCTAAAATATAATGGTGTTCCCCTAAATAAAGCCTTTACATTAACCTGCATGTTAATTTTTATTGACCATAAGGCTACATAAAAAAATTTATAGCATTTAACATGCATTCAGTCAGGATTTTATTCTTCTTACTTAGTTAGAAAATGCTGAACGTTATTTCTTATTTAATACGTGATTAATCTATTACTTTTTTTTCCAGACTTGGCTTTTGGATGAAAATCAACTGTTAAATAAAAATACATCAAGTGACCTACATGTTTTGAAAATAACACTGAAAAAAGTATCTTCTGTATTTTAAATACCAGTCTATCAAACACCTATTTTATCCTCAAATGATCTGAGCAGATAAGTCTTTTCAAAACTGTGGAACTAATACACTATTGACACCCTGCTTTTATTCACAGATTAACAGATGAACTCAAGTTTTTCTGTCTTTGCAATGCCCAAGAATTCTCTCAGCTTTGAATAACCTAGATACTGAAAGAAACTAAACTGAAAATACGAAAACATTTTGCATGACAGCAAGATGTCAACTGCTAATTTGGCATTTCAGCCTGGAAAGCATGGTTTTGTATCCATTAGCCCACAAATCCCAAATGTTCACTGGTATGACCCTCTTAAATTGTATTTTAAATATTATTTTAAGTAATTGAGCCTAATATAGTGTTAGTTCACCATAATCTTATAGTTAATTAAAATTTAAATTTGGGTTAGACACAAATTATTATTAATTCTATTTTATCTTGACTATGAATGTGATTTCATATTTAAGATCTTAAAATTTTAAGAGAGTCTGCATGTAAAACTACATAATGCTTTGTCCAAAATGCAATCTGAGAATAGAAACACACCCACCTGGGGACACAGAGCTTTTCATAATTTTAGACAATGGAAGTAAAATAAGAAATAAGGAAAGAGTAAGAAATTTTAGAATTGCACATTCAACAAAGCATTTTCATTTTCTTGAGCAAGAAAAACCACCTTTTCGTGGCCCTAAAAATCTGAATCATTCAAACATTTAGCACAACCAGAATAGCCAGATGTTTTTCAGAGGCAGCTGAACACCTGATACAGTTTAATTTTCTCTATTTAAGAAAAAGATTTTTTCTTTTTGCCAAGATGACTATCGCACCAAAAATAAAAAGTTGGGTGTCAAAGAAGATAAAGGACCTCCTGAATTTTGCATTAATTGAAAATTCTGTGTCTTTCTAAAAACAAGTACCATTCAAAATACAAAGTTCTACTATGTTTGGACTTCAGCTGAAACTTCACTGCTAGGTGCTGAAAATAATTGTCCAGGAAATGTAACAGAGGCATTATCCCAGAGTGATTTCGGTTGGGGAAGACTTCAGAGCAGGATCCAGACCAGCTCTACAGGACGTTCCTCTGGACCTCAACCAACCAATTTCTGCATTGACCAAGATTCCATTAACTCTCCCGGCACCCTAGGGGAAAGCTCTTGCTGTGAGCACTTCTTACAGCCAGCCAGAACTTCCCTCGATGTGCCTCATGTGATTTCCCTGCACAGATTACGAGCTCATCCCCATCTCTTAGACCCCCGTATATACTGAAAAGCTGCAGTAAGAGTCCCCTTCAGGTTTCCCTAGACTACACAAAAGTATTTCCTAAGCTTTTCCTCGTGTGCCATATACTCTGTTCCCTCCCAGCTTAGTGGCACTCAGCTGACAATGTGGTTTGTCATCCTTTCATGCTGGGTTATCACAACTGGACACAGGCCAGGGACACGTGGCTGGGTCCATGAACTTGCTGCTCACCATGACCCCCAGGGTCTGTTGTGCAGGGCGGCTCCTGGCCAGCCTCTCTGCAGCTTGTACTGCTGCACAGCCTTGGACTTCATTTGTCCTTGGGCAAGTTTCTGAGGTTCCTTCAGCCCACTCTTGGAGCCTGCTAAGGCAGACAGCAGCCCTGCCCTCCCCTTTATTACCTGCTCCCTACCCAGCATCACTCACAAACTCAGCCAGGGTACATTCCATGCCTTCAACAAACACATCACACAGTCTCGGTTCCAGCACCAAAGCTCTGGTGCCACTTAGGCTACTGCGTACAAAATTACTCTTCAGTTCAGCAACAAACCCACGTTAGCAGCTGCTGTGGAACATTATACTGTATCACAAAAGCCTTTGTCATTGGGTGTAATTTTTGGGATGTACTTTTAACATGATAAATTACCTTCCTGCTGGGGATGGTATTTTAATTAGCATTTTCATAAGTTTGGACCGCATTCAACAAACGTTTACTTAACATTTTATTCAACTTTACTCAACATTAGACAACTATTTTTTTCCCTTGGCATATCCACAAAATTCCAGTGCAGAGCAACGCTGCACAGTTTGAGTTGCACAGACAGGAGGAGGGGGTACAGCATTTACAGTCCTTGAGAGCCCATCTTGCCAAATTTGAGGAGGAGCTGAGCTCAAGGCAAGGGACGTGCACTTCAGCACAGGACCTTCTCTTCTGCTCTAGGACCCCCTGTCAGACATGGTCACAGCCTACAAAGATACTGCATATGTAAAAAATGAAATGTTTAGAGTTGAATGCTTACAACCAGTCAAAAGGCAAACTAAAAAACAATGTCTGAATTTATTGGGAAAGTGACAGCAAGTTAAAATAATAAAATTTGTTATTCTAGATACTTAATTTTTATGCCTTCATCTTGTACATTTTGTGTAATTTTGGTCTCTCCTTGGTCCCACCACCTCAAAGAATAAAATAGAGCCACAGAAGACACAGAAAAGGGAAAAAAAAAAAAAGTAACTGAAAATGATGAAAATAGAAGTGGTTTCCGTAGGAGTGACTTAATAGACAAAGACTCTTGGATGTGGGAAAAAACCACAACACGCAGGTGGACATAAGCAGGTGAATAGAGATCAACTATTCACTGTCCTACTCACTAATAAGAGAAATAACGTATCAGATTAAATTAGCAGCAGACATGTTTAACACCAGAAATTTCCAAGAGTCAAAGTCAGAAATCAATATTCTGGTTTTATAACACAAAGTCCTATTGTAAGGACTGTCTTCTTCACTAGCACCATTTAAAATGACCAGTACCTAGTAATTTCTCAGCCTAAGGCCATCTCAAGAATATTTTTCCTTGTTGTTTTCCAATCGTGAAAGTAGTGACAAACATTAACATAGTCTTCCCATGGAATATATTTACTTCTGAGTTATATTTGTAATCAACAGAACCAATGACACTCATCAATGAATTGGCAATCAATGATAATTAAGTGAATACGGTAAATATAAACAGCACAGAAATATCCAGTATAGGTGAACCAAAATTGACCTAATATAAAACATGTACTTTTTTTAATAAGAGAAGAAAGAAAACCAGCAGCTACAAAAGGAACTTTATTGCAAATGACAAAAATATTAAATACACAATGCTAAGCAGTGTACACTGTTATCAAATGTTCCAGAAATACAAAGGAAGATAACAACAAAAGCTGATAGCAGAAAAAGGATGAAAAATTCGTATGACTTTCAGACAATTCCTACACTTTTTAGTTAACACTATTAATCACTACTCTATAGCAAAGTTTCAAAACAGAAAGTAAGCTGAGAAATATTTCTATTTTTAAAATGATTCTCTGGAGAAAAATATATTCACTGGATTTCTCATATTTCAGAGAATGCACTAAGTTTGATACAAAGGGAAGTCACTACAAAGAATTTGTACTTTAAAAGATTCCAGTTAGTAGGAAAGTTTCTTATTTTAGCCTACAAAACAAAAATATGATTTGTAAGATGTGTCAGTCATACTGAACCTACCCCTTTTCACACTGAAGATTATGCTTCTCTGCAAAATGCAACCTATTAGTTCACAAACTCAACATGCATTTGCTGTCTTAAAATCAACTTTCAAAACCCTCCAAAAATTCCCCCCTCTCTTCCAAGAGAAGATATGACCTAAGACTCGAACCAGTCGAAAGTTCTCAGGAAGACAGCAAGACACTTTCCTCTCCTAGAGATCTCCTACATTTCAGTGGGCAGTAACATAAGCCATCACTTTTAATCAGGCAGTGATTGTGTTTGCTTTCCTGCATACCCATCTTGAATGCCAAGAGCTCCAATTTGCAGAAGTGCTAAACATTAAAAATGGACAGAATTCAAGAATAATTTCATTCTGAAGACATCAACTGTTCTTATATTAAGTATAAGATAGTTTCATCTCAGCCCATGGGGAACTTATTAAAAAGAAGTCTGTAGAGCATTAGAGGTCAGATGTTGGGGTTCTTTTAAAGGTAGCCCTCTATTACCTAAAACGTAATAGACTTAAAGGCTTTCTTTATTTCAGTAGATTCAATACCACAGCAATCATGGTGCAAGACAAATCCAACCAGGAAATTGGTGATTTTGCATATGGCACAACAGCAAACAATTCAATGCATCATCCTCACCAGGGAACACTCACTAAATAGTTTCCACTACAGACAGTGAATGAGCATAAGGCAGCACTGAACTGATTCTGTGCGGCTGATCAGATCTGATACCTCGACATGTGATCCATCCCATATTTGACAAGTATCTTTAAAAGTGGGGCTAAGTACAAAATGCACCTTCTTACATTAAGGCTTTATTTAATACTGGTGCTGTTGCTCAACCCCTGCCCTGGCTGCACCAACCTGGACTCGGAAGCATTGCTGCCGTTTCAGGTCAGCACTAACTTGAGGATCTCCATGTCATCTAACACCCTTGTGACACACACTGCAGTGATACCTGAATATCCCAGGTAAGTAGGAATTCAAGAGAATTCAACTGTTTCCCCAGGACAGATTCAACCTACAAGCCACTCATGATACTCCAATCTAACTCTAAGCAGCTTATTGCTCTGCTGTTTCCTTTTCTGGATTCGGGAAATTTGCATCTAGGCATAGTTTGCATGTAACCTATATGAAGCAGCATTTTAAATCCTCTCTCTTTTTGTATCCATAAACAAAAAGTAAGTTCCTTCAGCAATTTTTGGTTTTGCTTCCCAAGGAAATTGAGGGTTATATAATTAAAAAGTTTGTTTCCTGCCCCGTCCTTCTACAGTTTACAAATTCACTCGCTAATTTAAGACAAGATTGACAAAGTCTTAAGAACTTAATACTTTCAGTATTCAATGCTTCATAAAAATCAGCAATAAAATACAACACAAACACAGACTCCATCAAATTTGAGACAGCCTACTGGCCAAATAATCCCTGCACAGCACAGAGCTGCCTGCTCCAAACCAAACAATTGGCAGGTGGGGCAAGAGAAGGGGACAATTCTTTCAGAAACATCAAAGTGATCAGGACACTCCAGCAACACTCAGGAGATGCAAGAATAAAATGATCAAAACCCTAGATACACGGCAAGGACCTTGGCCTCTACATCAGGAAGGGGAATTGTTGAGTTGATGGGATCATGGGGGAAAAATATGGGAAGCCATGTTCATTGGTCTCATTGGCAATAACTTATTAGATGACAGCACCAAGGTGCAATTCTTTCTTCTCTACTAGGTTTCCTTTTATCTGGCCACCTCATTATTATCTGTAGTATTACTACTCGGTTCTTAACATTAAACTCCTCACAATGTAAACCACAGGAAAGCATTTAACTTCAAAAAGAATTAACTTAGTCTGAAAATGCTCATCTCTAGATGCATTCCCCCTCCTTGAGAAACGCACTTTTTTATAGCCTGTACTATGTTAGAGCATGTTCAAGTGCAGCCCAAAAATCTGGTAAAAGTAGATTCATGAGGATATGTAAGATATGCAATTCTGCCTTAGATTATAAAGTATCCCACCTGAAACCTTTTACATTTTTTTCCCTCCTCCATGCAGAGCAATTGACTTCCATTGCTAGCTCTTCACCCAGACCTCAATTCAATAGACCTCTTTGTAAGGTGCCAAAGCTTTGCTATTGTTCAAGAGGAAAAGCAGCATTAAGAAATAAAGTCAAAGCTGCCATGAGGACCATTACCACAGTGATGCTGAAGGGTTCTCAGAAATGACTCCTCAGTTTCTTCCCCAATCCCAGCAAATTTCCACACGACCCCAGCTGTAGGTGGGAGCATTTTAATCTTGGACTGCTTACCAGTCTGGTCTTACTGCTGCTTTCAGTTTGGTCTTATTCTCTACCATATTTGCCACCTCCCAGTTCTGATACTCTCCTTATTAATCTTTCCCTGTGAAAACATGGAACCATTAAGCAATAAATTACCTTGCATCATAAAACAGAGCTTGTTGTTAATTCTGTTTTGGAAGATAACTGCAGAGAAATAATAACTGCAAATAGAATTCTTTAATCTCACTTGAGCCAAAACTTTTCCAATGGGGTTGTTCTCTGTTGCTTCCTCACAAATCTGAGACTGCCTAACCTATGCAAACCATAACCTGATGTCTTTATAAAGAAATACAAAAGGAACATGCTTTCCCATGGCATTAACTTCCTAAAGAAAAAGGTGTAACTGTTCCCACAATCACTAGATTACGGCTTTGAACTTGGTCACATGAAGAATACTTGTCTTTTAGAAGTCTGCCAGTGACCATAACAAAGCACTGACACCCACCAAAAGGGTAATGGCCAGTGACTCCCTGGCTCTCTACAACACTTGATACAAAAAGCCTCACTTCTACAACAACTTTGGGGTTTACTGTTAGAACCACTGTAAGCTGGTATGCTAACAAAGTGACACTGGAAAAGGTACTTACACATTTTCAAGAACAGTCAAAAGCAGCTGACAAATTCTCTTTTAACCTTGTGCACTCTTCACATCTACATTCTGTTTTAAAGGGGGTTTGAACTATTTTATATTTATTTGTCAAACAGAAGTTTTCGATCTTGCTTATTCCTATGCCTTTACCCAAAAAAAATAAAAAATCTGGCCAAATGCTGCCTTTAAACTGAGCAAAATATTTTCTGTTTACTTAAATACATTTACAAATTTACTTGGACACAATGCAAATTCTGTATTTTGACAGCTTAGACTAGAAATCCAATGGTTTGATGCCAACTTCAAGAGTTAGTATTCAACCCAATCAAACTCACGTTTTTAAACACTGCTGGCCAGAACATGGTACTGCTAAATGGCACAATCAAGGCAAGGTACTGTTGCACAAATAGGAGGGAGAGAACATCAGGATGATCAGTTGAAAACAAAGAGGAGGATGCATGGCTGCTACAGACTACAGCAGAAAAATACATTACATTTACTGGTTTTAGGAAGAGCATTAAATCAAAATCTCCCAGACCATTTTCATGATTGGAGATTTGGGTTCTTTTATCCTGCCTCTACATTCAACTGTAAACTATGCACCCAATTTTCTCAAGAGCTTAAGTCCTATTTTGGATATTTCACATAAGTATCTACAAGACAGTTGGGCTATTTCTAAAGCCTGGCCATAACAACAAGTGTTGCATTCTTTTCATAGGCTAGATTGCTTTATTCATCCATGACTATTTGCTTTAACTTTCAAGAAGTAATACCTTAAATCGTCTGAAAATATTACACATGAATTTCACATACTGTGAATATTTTCAGATCTAACAGATTCACATTCCTGCAACAATGCTGCCTAAAATGAAAAGAGACGGATTTCAAAGGACTGAAATTTTTTCTCTTATTGAACTGGAGTTATGTAAAAAGTCCAGATCCAGCAGAAATTTTTTGCTATCTTCTAGATAATATTAAGAGGACTTTACAGCAGAAAAGAAGTCAGCCAACTTAAAGCTGGCCAGCTCAGACTCCTGGTGTGCCCAGCTTCCAAGACAGGGTGAACACGCAGCTTTGCTTGTGCAGTGCAACTTCTCCTTACAGAGGCCTGAATTACTAATCCAGGGAACCTGAGAGCAGAGGAGCATCCCACACGCGAAACAAACGGGAACAGTTTGGGGTTTTTTTCCCCCCCCTCACTGTTTTCCTAGATTCTTTTAAGTTATAACAACAAATGCTTTCAGAAAGAAACACTGCAGTCGAGAAAGCTGCATAACTTAGGATCTTCTCCGGCTGGAAATAAAGTTCGGGGATTTTTAATTTTATTTTTTAAAGGATTTTTATCGAGATGTAAAATTACTCTCACAGTCGAGAAGGGAGGCTTCAGAGCAAAGCTGAGAAGCCCTGCCTTTCAGGATGCTCATCTCCCAACAAACCCAACAAGTGTCTAGCACATCTCGCTCCTTTGTTGTTGTTGTTTCCAAGTGATGACTAGAAAGATCTGCGGCCACCAGCGCCCGTGCAGCCCGTCAGCTCCCAGCAACCGGCGGACGGCGAGAAGCATCCCTAGCCTGGGGACACACTTTTCAGAGACTCCGGGGCCCGAGAGGCACGACGAGTTTTAAAGCAGTTGGCAAAGTCCCTGCGGGGAGGGTGGACAGGGCTGCGCACCCCCAGCGCCGCCGGACGGCCCGGCCCGGGTGGGGGTGCGGGTGGCCCCGGCGCTCGGGGAGCCGGCGGCGGGCGCGGACACAGAGCCCCGGCCCC